>JAVQKG010308113.1:0-14732 GCA_036025885.1 Hypseleotris bucephala
CAGATCGCAAAATGTGCGCGAATATAAGATTTTGTACAAAATTTGAACCAGGTGAGGGTAAAGCTTTTCCACCTGAGGACATCAACATAGAGCATATTTTTAGAGAAATAAATGCAAAATGCAAAATGAAATCTTTTTTTGTAGTGTCTACTGCTTCAGTAAAATGTAAATGTTTTTGTCTACTCTTTGCTCAGTTCAGGAACACAGAATGACCAGAAAGACCTATTTGGCCGCGCTACAGGGATTACAGCTACAGTGAGCATCTTTAATTTGGGCCAGACCCCGGCATTTGACTGCACTTAAAACTGTCATCAGCCCTGTCCCGTCTATCTGTCCATCACCCTGTGCCATCCTGTTAAAAAAATACGCTAACCACAGCTGGAACTGATTATTAGGCTCTTCGAAATAAATAAATAAACCACAACCTAAATCCTGCTGCCATGGCTTTACACAGCCAAAGCCACCATTACTGGCACTCTGCCCCCCGGGGAGAGTTTAGTGTCAACAGACCCTCCTTCTGTGGACAGGAGGAGGGCATGGACATCTATATCTCACCGGCTTAACTGTGGTGGTCCAGAAGACACTTTAGCCCAATTAAGAAGACTCCCATCTTCTAAAGCCAACTGTGGTGAAGACTGAGCCATCTGCAATCAAATAAGACAAATATGTTACTTACCAAGTTCTATACATCAGCAACATGTAGTTCCCAAAAAACAAACAAAAAACCCATGCATTTTCTTAGGGACTTTTGAATCCTCTTGACACGTTTTCAAATGCAAAACCACTTAGATACAGCATTGAGCTACAAGATGTGATTTAAAGATGTATTATTTGCGTTGGGTTAATAGTAAAAGACATACTTAATCAACAGAAATTATATTCTACTAGTCATATCAGTCAATAGACATGTCTTTTTAATAATAGAAATGTTCTGTTTTAGGAGAAGGCTTTAAGAGCCTAAAACTCCGGCCATACCATTTTTGTTTGGTGTATTATCCCCATAAACATAAAGCATTAGATTTGTTATCTGGGATTATTAGTTGTGATTAGAATTTTAATCTCTAAAAGTCAACAAACTTTACAGCAGAATTATAAACCTTTAGATTAAGCTGCATAGGTAGTGGCATATCTAAACATTAAGATAGATTTTTTTTAGATAGGATAGAGATAGGATAGATAGTTTTGTGGTCCAGTATTTGATATTAGGCGTTATTGGTCATGTCCAGAGTAATTTAAACCTATGACTTTTGTGATATTGCTTTTTTAAAGATAAATGAAAAATACTTGACACATGGTATGTTTAATATTTACAGAGGACATAACGGGGATATTTGCATAAACAGTGTTGCATGTATGCAAAAGAGCATATGCTTAATCACTGCTGGAGTTTCCCAGGAAATAAAAAAGCCTGTGTGGATTAAATCCCTGGAGGCGAACATTAGAGAAGTGCGGAGTTCAGCTCTTACAGAAAAAGGCGCATCATTATCTTTGAGAGCGGTATCAGAGGCTGATGGAGACAGATTGTGATAGTGAAGAAGAAAGGCTCACATGCAATGGAGAGTGATAAAGAGGCGAAGCCATCAGCGCAGGCAGAGAAGCAGGCCCCCACAAATTGGCAAAGGGAAGTCAGGGTCTCTCTGCTTTGCATTTCATTTACAAGGCTGGCCGTATCGACCAATCGGATTGGGAGCGCAGCCCGTGGCTTAGGAAGGCGAATAAAGACTCCAAATGCCTTCACTGCTCTCATCCCGCTCCCTCATAATACCCTGTCTGCCCTTCTTTTCTGCTCCCTCTCTTCTGTCATAAAACCCTTTCTGTCCCATTCTCTTCCCAGCGCCGCGCTGCTATAAGTAGACCCTGTCCGATGTGATAGTGGGATGAGGCGGAGGGGGGGAGCTGAGGAGGGCACAAAGGAGGTGAGGAGGAGAAAAGGCTGGGGTAGTTTCACTGGCACTTACCAAAACTAAAAGAGCAATATTCTCCATGTAAACAAAAGCACTGTCATCCTGGTGCTTCAGTGATGCTGGAGCTGCTGTGAGGTGACAAACAAATGAAAACGCAACATAAGACCAACCTGTTTAATATTAAAGACAGGGCTGTACACATAAGCACCGAAATACAGGAGCAACTGTTAAAGTCAGAATATTCAACCCTAACATCTTTGGCCATTTTAAACTGAAGACAACTGTATCTGTTATGTTAGTCCTGTTTAATCCAAGGTAGACCTGGTTTAGTCCAGGTAAAATCTTGTTTTGGTCCTGATTTCTAATCTGGATTGATCCTGGTTTAGGCCAAGTTTAGTCCATGTTTAACTCTGATGGAGTGAAGGTTTAGTCTAGTTTTAATCTTGGTTTAAACATGGTTCAGACCTGGTTTAGTCCTGATTTAAACTTGACATAGTCCCGTGAGCATGTTTTAAACTCAATCCACATTTCTTTCCAACATTTATCTAAATATAAATTATACAGTATATTAATATTTTAAATTGTTATTATTGAAGACAAGAAACCCAGAAAACATTAGACAGGCTAATTAATTTATATCACAAAGTCACTAATGGGCGTAATTACATGTAGATTACAATTAGCTACGATTCGTATCTCTCTTTGATGTATAGTTATTTCACACACACACACATACACACACACACACACACACACACAGTAACACTACTCTTAGGCCTCAATTAATTTGAATAATGGCATGTTGACAGACACATTAGAGACAGCCGTGAATGACCTCGGGCCCGTCTCACTCACAGCCACTTAAACAGCTAAAGCTCAGACGCGCACAAACACGCAGCCACTAACCTCAGGGCCATAATTTTGAGCCACATTAAGAATCTTTGGGTCGTCTTCCTCTCCTGACACAAGGGCCTGAACGGGAAAGAAGAAAGTTTAGGGGAAAGTGAGGTGGAGCAGGAGACAGGAAACTTTAGTCATAGATAATGGATGTATTGGCAATATTTGAAGAATTATGAAGCTGTATCCCCTTCGTGATAGAGTTGAGTGGATTGAAACACTTTTGGTATGAATGTAAATTTGAAGAGTTGGGGTTTGAAAATATAAACAATCAAACAAACATCAACGGTTCAAACAAGAAAAAAATGACAGAGGCAAAAAATATATATTTAGTGGTTATTAATTGTACCATTTCTTTGTACCAATATGGGCTGCTACAAGAAACTGGACCTTACAATGAATTTGAATATTATTAAATTACTAAATGCAATGGTCCACACATTCACCTTATTGTCATATATAGCATTTCAATGTATCTAAAAAGTTTGCTCATTTCTTGTCAATCATTTTTTCCATACTATCAGTGGTATCTACAGTATAATGTGAAAGTCCTGCTTCAAACGGACAACAATAGCTGGTCTTTATCTAAATACAGGTTAATGACTATTAAACGCTCCCTTGTCATCATCATTTATCACCTACACCATCTTCATTATCCTCTTCCAGCCACAACACACTTCCCTCCATTGCCGTTAATCACCAATAACAAAACCTTATTTGTCAGAGAAGAATGTTTACAATGGGATGGCCTCCCCTGGGCATGAGCCCCTCCCCCAAACACCGCAGTGTGTCAATGTGCCACCAATTACTGAGCATAAACTGAATGAGGTCATAACGGGATGGGGTCATTAGCAAAACAAACCCTGTGGCCCCATGGGGCAAATGAAGGCAAGGGGCAGGGGGGAGGCATCGCACCTTGACAATGTTAACATACAAACACACCCAATAAGAAACCCACTCCACCTGGAGACTAAAACTCAATTCAGGCATGTCTAAATCAAACTTTATTATGCCTATAGTTAAAGGACTGAAGTGGTACAAATTACAATAAATATTGAAGTATTTTAATACAATCTGCTAAATGTCGGTACCATGGTAACTATTTTTGTGTCCTGATTTTCAAACTCTTTGCAAAGTAAAATCTGAAAATTGCTAAAAAGCTAATAAGTTATTTTTAAAAAAACAACAAAAATAACTGGAATCTGTGTTCTTGGCAGTCCAAATTAAAGTAGTATACGTATTTAGCTACAACTAACTTAACAAAGTAAGATCTACCTAAACATGATCATACCTAAGCACTTTGGAATTCTGTGTGACTGATTGATTGTGGTTAGGATTTATTACAGAGCTACAATGAGGACACTTGTTGCTGAAAGACACTTAAGGGGTCTATAGAACTGAAAACTTGGCTGCATTCCTTTGTCAAAGTTTGGAAAACAGGTCTTTAAATAGCTTTACAACTATCACTTATCAAGGATATATAGGACCTTTCTTGCTTTGGTACTTGAAGTCCCTTGAAAAACCCAATTAGGTCAAAGCATTGTGCATTAAGTACTTGTTTTTAGTGTTACTCCTTTTACTCTGCCTAGAAGTAGTTACAGGACATGCTTCAGTGATTTCCAAAGAAGGAAGATATTTTCTACATGCCATGGTACAAGACAGTGGAGTGAGTACTTGTAATTTGCAGAAGGAAAATAAGGACCTAGTTTAGCTTTGATGTCAACAAGTACCAATATAAAATGTCTGTTTAATTAATCTGTGTAGCCGTGGTTACTAGTGACACTTGTTTAATGGCCTTTTTTCTCTGTTTTCATTCCCGATAGCTGACGTCATACTTGTTTTCATGAATGAAAAGTAGGCCAGTAGATTGGTTCTGGGTCAAAGACGTCCATACGTCCCATAACCATCCTCACCGACCATCACGCACTGTAAAATTCTCCTAATTAACAAAATATATATCGTATATATATATCGTCATCCTTATATCATTTTCGGTCATGCTTTACAAAACAGCACAGTAAGTATATGGTAATAGTGTGGTAATAAACAAGTAAGAATAAGTCTCAAATAATCAGTGTAAGTCATTAGTTAATACGTCAGTGTGTATTCATTGTGTCTGTTAGCCCAGCTTTTAAGGCTCCTGTATCTTCTTCCTAAAGGCAGGAGGGCAAACAGTTCACGTCCTGGGTGATTATTGTCTTTTAACTATTTTTGGGCCCCGTTTAGACATCTTGAATTTGCAGATTCTTCCAGAGATTGTTGGGGACAGCCAATATTTTTTTCTGCTGATTTGATGGCTACCCTTGTCATTTAATGCAATGTATTTAGCATGATGGTAACAAGATAGATGTATTGTATAGAATAGCCAAGTAGTTACTCCAGGGTTAGGGTTAGGAGCAGAGGTTAGGGTTGGTAATTACACAGAAATTAATTAATTAACTAACCATAATAATTACAACACTATGCCATGTTTATAACTTTTCTTTACTATTACTACTATTACTACATTATTGTTACCTCATTTTCTATTGACATCTATGACACATAATCTATTCACCACTCTAGACAATAATAGTCATGTGTGGCACTATAAAACATTAATTCCCCAAATATTGAAGATGCTTGTATCGTTTTGAGACTGTCCTGTGTGTGTCCTTTGTTGGCTGGGGGGAATATTTGTGTTTGTACCTCCATTGTGACGCGTGTAATCCGCATGGTCCCTAATCCAGGAGCAGGTGGTCAGGCGTGTGGCGGCTGTGGGGGTGTGGTGAGGGCACACTCCGAATGCTCGTCCCAGCAAACAATCGCACACCTCGGGTTTATAATACCCGACTGACCCTTAAAGAGAAACACCTGCAATCACTCACACGGACTGGTGTAAACAGATGATTACAGAAAATGGCCGCAGGGAAGCACGTGTTTTCAATCAAGCCTTCAGGAGCTGCTGGCCCTAACAGGTGGGCCGAGACAAGGCGTGGCAGAGAAACAGGCATCTGTCCACAAACTCCTCCACAGAACCGGGCTCCATCTGCCTGGGAACAAACAGGAAATGTGGTCAATATCATGGGCAAAAAATTTCAGAAAACCTAATATCTATTTGAATATTGCTATAACAATATGAGCATTAAATATGAAGTTGGATATTCATTAATGTTCAACTGAGTCAGAACATGTTAAGAAGCACAGATTAAAAAACACCATTTGTCCCCAACAGTGGGTCATAGAGAAATACATATAGTTTCAACTTTTGACTTATTTTGAATCTAAATATTGTTTGAATTATATAAAACTGTGAACAGATTTTTAAACACATGCCATAAATGTGGGCTGCAAATTGTGTCAGAAGATAAATGAATGAAAAGCGTTGGTAAAAACTTGTAAATAGTTACATGAAAAAAGTGGATCAGCTGATGCTCTAAAAAAGAGGGTCAGAATAAAATTATCAAATGGGAAATTTGGTCCCACCATCAGGGTTCAGTCCTAGTGAAGATGTTATCCGCCGCCTCCAAAAATCAATACAGGCACTGAACTTGAAGAGTGGTACTGTACAGACGCGGGACAAGAGGCCCCTGACCCCTTGGCCTTTGCATTGTAACAGAAGATGTGTTTGCCAGTTATTGTTGAAGCGAAAAACAAGTTCAATTTAACACAGTATTATGTAACTACCTGTTTACGTGTGTCATATATTACTAGAGAACAGGTGGAGGGTAAAAATATATCACGATTTTTAGTAAGCCAAGATCACAATTTCAATTTTGTAACGATATTAGTTGACTTGGAATTTTCTTCCTTACATTGAAGACTACTGCTCAATAAGTGTTTATACATTGGAGATGCTCCGATGCAGCTTTTTTGGTCCCGATAATGATCGTGAAATTTGGTCTTTGTGGATTGACCAATACCCGATGACTTTTTGATGACACTCAAAATCTCTAACTTTTGTAATTTGTGAGTTACTGTAATATAAATTAATTTGCTACAATATTTACCAGCTCGTAATTAGGCTAAAGTTCAACAAATGGTCAGCTCCAGTTTTGGCCTCATTTACAGATTCAGCTAAAGGGCCTGGATCGGCACCGATATTTGATTCAGTGTCGGTATCGGTGCATCCCTGCTATACATCTTTGATGAAGAGTAACTCAATCATCTGCTGGCGTTAAATGCTTTTAGCTTCACATTAAGCTTATGGATGTAAATTCAGGCATTAAATGCATGTAATCTGTTATTACGACATCTCCTGTTTGGTTTTCTAAGAAGATTAATCAGTTTTTTCCTCCTAATGGTGGGGTCCCATAAGGCCAGGAGTGCTTTGTTGGCTGAATGTCCACCATTAAAATAATCCAGGATTGTAAGGTCCACAAGCTTTGAAACAGAAAGAAACATTAACTAGACATGCAAAGTAGTAATGCTATAATAGCTATTATTCTTTACATATGCTGGGTTTTGCAAATCGGCTTGTTGCTGTAACTCCATGTGTCTCTATGTCCTTTTATAATGATTTCCAGCATTAGATCACAAGGATTACATTTGTAAATAGGCATATGCACAAAGTAGCACTTAAAAATATTTGGTATAGTTCTAAATTTAAATTAGTTTCCCACATCCCACAGAAATCAGGAGATGTGGTGTTCCCCGCTCCAACACAGAAATAGCATCAACAGAAATACACAGGGGTCCCTTTGCTGCTTGGCAAGCATTTTGTGGCTAAGCTTTTATCACAGGCAAAAACAGGGATATACCATGGTGCTAACTTTTCAAACTGATATCCAAGACTGTTAGGAAGATGTGTGATAATTCTGAGGAATATTAAAATTGAACCTTTATTGCTAATATTTGAATCAACAATGAACATACATCTCACAATTAGCGATTTGTGAAAAATTATGTTGCGGATTGTGATGCATCCAATAGACTGGAGTACCTCTAATTTAAAATGTATATTTTGGGGAAATGTTTTAGGACAAATTACAAGATTATTTATGTCTTTAGTTAAGCAATAAAGGAGAGCCCTCTGTTATGTAGTTGTATTTAGATCAGCCCAAACATCTGATAGCAGTAAGCCTAATCTTCATCTTATCATATTCAGATAACATGGCGGCAAACATTACATGGCTTAATGGGATAAAAAGGGTCATGAAGTACTGAGACTGCGAGACTACTTTATTATACTCTTCAACGGCCGTGGTCTGACGGAGTACAGAAACACTATTGTTTTTTGTTGCGTATGAATTATGTATGTGTTTTGTGTTGTTGATTTGTGATAGACTGCCTGGGAATGTAGGACACATAGTTATGCATAACAATAGTTTTCAGTTATATTCTCACCAACAAATAGTCCGTTTATATATAATGTTAATCAATGCCAGTTTTAATGTTTCATGGTAATGCCATAAGACCAAGTGCCAACTAGCCTATGTTTGCAGTCTATACAGTTAAGGCCTTAATCTATTGCCTATTCTTAGCACTTGCAAAGTTTGTAGGCTATTTATGATCAAATTATTACAAACAAAAAAATTGCCTATGTTTTTGCTTATATATGGCACAGTTTATGAAGCAGATGATCTAACTGATTAAATGAATTAATGTGTGGCTTTTCATTTAAAATTATTTATGGCACAAGTTATAATGAATAGGCCTCTCTATTTTGTAGGTTATTATATGTTTTAATAATTGTCAAATTGCCAACTTTTTACTCATATCCCTTGAAAAATAGCAAATCAAATCAAAAGTCACAGTACTTCATTTAATTGGGCACTGAATAGTTGATAGCATTAAAAAATGTGTGTTGTGTGTGTTAACCGGCATTAACATTTAGCCTACCTTTGTAACTTTGCATTTAAGCAGTTATCCCTAAGAACCAAGGTCCCCCTGTGGAGAGGATCCCTCTTCGCCCGCGGGGAAACCTGGAGCCCGGGCCGCGGAGCACAGAAGCCGCTTGGGAAAGCCCTGCCTCAGGGCAACGCTCAACAAAATGTGCGGTCTTTTCGGCCAAGAAGAGGCTTCCGAGGCCTTTTTTGTTTAACATCCTCAAATGCAATGAGAGAGGATTAATGAACCGCGTCTGTCGGACCCATCTGTCTCTTTTGGTGCCGCTTGTGCTTAATTAAAACCGAATGGATACTTTGGGGCCCGGGGCCCACTGACTTGGTGCTCTCTGATGACATTTATTGAACCTGTTGGAACTTTGATATGACACTGCGTCAAGGAAAACTGAGGGGAGTGTCCACCGCACACGCCTGATGTGTCAGCTTAAATGAAGCAGATCCATGCTGTTCCTGTCTCAAAGAACACACGTTTATTACTGCCCTAATTTTAACCATAGCCTATGAAATTAATAGGCTAGGCTTCTAATTTTACTATTTCAAAGTGTCTTAGACTTAACTTTATAAACAGGCATAATACAAGGTAGAAACGAGTAGAAAACATGTTTTTAAAACGTTTTCATTTAGCTTCTACAGGTAGGTTTTTCAGCATTAATAACCGGATGGATTCCTGCCTATTCATGTGCAGGAATATATGGTAACCCTTCATATGGATAGGCCTATGTAGCTGACAAATTGCATTTGTTTTAGCCTGACCTAGACCAATACCAGACCTGTCAATTGTTGCTCCATTAATTACTCAGTAATTGCATGTGTCATGTCGTGCTAATTGAGGGTCACTTCGACAACAGCTGAAAGTCACTCCGGACAGAGAGGAGCCTCGCGTGCGTTTCTTGTCACGTCCTAATTAGACTGATAGCACGAGCCTGTTTAATCCACGCACGAGCCCTCGACCTGTTTCTCCGTTCATTCATAATAGTCTATTAATGGGCAAGTTATTGTCCACTAAGACGTAGCCTATATGTAAAATGACTGAACTTGTGTTGAGTGGTGCACGACGACCAAAGAAATTCAATCATTATATGGTTGGTGGTTTTATTATGATTTTTCCCGAATTATGTCACAAAATAAGTTACAATTCCCTGATGTTTGAGCTCGTGTCATATGCTCTTTGTCACCCGGTCAAGAGAGCAGTCTGAGTCTAAGTGCAGCAGTCAATAAAAATGTTAGATAATCCTCTTGATAAAATGAGATTAACATAGCTCTCCACTAATTCACATCCCGGTTAGCTTTAGTTTGTGAAATAGAGTGCTACTAGTTGTATGTAATATAACGTGAACTGTTGACATACACAGTCAATACGGATTCAAACACATGCAGCAATGTTTAGTAAGTCAAGTATTTTTATTGTTGTTGTGTGTATGAGTGTAATAATTTGACCACACTTTACAAATGAAATCCAGTTTGCCATTCAGCTAATATGACCTTTAGAATAATTTATCATTGACATAACAATTGATATGGAATTAAAATTCACAGCCAGTTGTTGTGCAGGGTGCAAAATAAAATTGCATACAAAAACACAATAAAAACTAACACAAGAACAAAAAAAAAACACAAATTAAAGTTTATGAACACACGCAAATGGACTGATTGTCTTTTATAACTAGTCTTTAACATATTTATTATAAATTAAATAGTGCATTCAGGATCATGTCAAAACCACTCACTCTACATCAAACTCTCTCTCTCACACACACACACTTTGATCACAGGGCCTTTCAATGTGCCAACAAAATAGAGAAGACCAGAGAGGGGAGTCTATAAGGAGCTTAAAAACCCTTTTCTAAAACTCCACCATCTTTCCGCTCCCTTGAACCCTTATCCTTTTGGACTGCACATTTGTTCCATGTCCTTGATCAAAGTTAGGAAGAAGTCAGTCTGAATGTTCAATAAGTTAACCCAACGAGGGAGACGACCAGCTGGTAGTCCCGCTCTGTTCTGCCCGAGGTAGTACTTGTTCCAACCTAGGGCTTTGTAATTGACGCAGTCCTAAATTATTGTCCTCTCTCACAACACTTGAAATTTCCACGCTGCCTGATCTTTATAATCCAAACAGTCCGCGTTGAAATTGAGCTTCCACGAGGCGGCCTGGTCCTTATAGTCCAGACAGTCCGCTCCAGTGAAGCCCAAACTCGCTGCTCCGTACGCCGACGACGAGAGGGTGGACGCGGGACTCAAGTGGCTGGACACGTTGTTGTTACTCATGGGACTCATCGCGGAGCCCGCAGAGGAAAGCTGGTGATGCATTGGCGATAGATACGAGCTGCAGTCCATGCCGGTAAAGTAAGATGAAGAGCCCGTATAGCCCTGGTTGTAGCCCGTTGTAGCCTGAGAGTATGTCATGGGGTAGGGCCGCTGCATGCAAGAGGAGGACGAGGTGGAGAGCGGGTCTGAGAGCGGGGAGATTGAGGCGGGACTCCAGATTGACACGGGCGCTGCGCTGCTGCTGCTCACGGCCGGGAGCGAGGTGGTCGAGGGCGGCGTAAATTGGCCGCTAGCGCCGCTGTCAGAGCTGGCGTCTCGCACCGGGGAGCCCTTCTTTTTCACCGGCCTGTTCACGGCCTTGTTCTGCACACCGGATTGGGTTTGCTGTGCCTGCTGGCGGTGCTTGGCTCTTCTGTTTTTAAACCATACCTGCCATAGAAAATAATTTTGTTAGTTGCCTGGATTTTAATGTTTATTCGTTTATGTGTAGCCTATTAAGTGCAGAGTAAACAATTGTATATAAAGGTCACAGTCACATTGAAGGCGCTATAATGGTGCTACTTTCCCTGGAGTGGAGTCTGACACCCCCTTAGGGCTAAATTAACGACCTCAAATGAACATCCTGTGCTTTAGTCATTTGTGTTGTCCCTTATTGTCTGTCAATGATGAAACTCACCTGAACTCTAGACTCTGGCAGGTTGATTTTTAAGGCCACCTCTTCTCTCATGAAGATGTCTGGATATCTGGTTTTGGAAAACAGATTCTCCAGCACATCCAACTGGGCCCGTGTGAACGTAGTCCTCTCACGTCTCTGTTTTCGAGGAGTACCTATGGAAAGAAAGAAAATACATTAAATAAAAAATGTATTTAACATAAGTAATTAAGAAGTCTTGTGTATTCGCTAAATTATGCAAATTATGTAGGCTAATATTCAAATTGAGATATTTTTAATATGGCTCCACAATTTATTAAACTATCTTATTATTGTTTATTCGATTTTATATAATTTATCATAGGCTATAAATTACCTTGGTATCCCATTGATGGATGAAGCAAGTCCACTCCTGAGGTAGATAAGCTCAGTCCGTTCACTGTGTATGGCGGTTGTTTCAAATAGGACATCATTTTGGCGGCTGTTGTGGTGCACCGGCAAAAATCACAAAAAATATTAAAAAACAGAAACAGGAGTTGAATTCTCACAAATATCCGTTTTGTATTTCTTGTCGTCAATGCCAACTTTAACGAAACGGAAAAACGCTAATGTATTTTTCTTTTATCGCGCGCTCAGATTCTCTCGTGGTCACTGCTTTTACGCACAGCCTTTACGCACCAAGATGCTTTCGACGAGTGGGCGTCCTTGAGCTCGCGGCGCTCTTAAAGCCAAGCGCAGACCCCCAGCTGTCCTACTGGACTGGGAGAGCTCTGTCTGGCTGACAAACGCTTACGCCATAGCCCCCCCGTGGTCTCCATACACAAACTGCCACTATAACCCCGCCCCTAATAACCCCCAAACACACTCTCTGCCCCACTACTCCCCGTACGACCAAAAACAAAACATTGTCGTTAAAATGCGCACACTCGTTTGGGCCCCAACCGGGCGCCCCATTAGCATATACCCACAGGTTAGGCGAAGCTAAATAGACAGCTGATTGGGGGGCCATTTGCAGAGACAAAGCCCACTGTTGACCGATAAGTAATGCTGATAACAAAAGACTGTAGGGAACAAACAATGAAGCAAATACTGCAAACTGAGCGCGCATTCAAATACATCTCAGCATCCTCAATTCTATAACTACAGTCTATTGTTGCCTAAAACCCTCGTTCATTCAAATGTAACGATATTAAAATACGAAGAGCAACTTTAGCAAATTAGAAACACGCCAAAGTTATTCTGATTCCGACATTTTATTAACAGTGCTGCATGGGCTCATTCCCCCTCCTTCCCTAATAAATTGCTCCCGGTAATTAGATTTGGATGGTGAGACTATCCCAAAGTGTTGATTAGAGAGGACCACTTAATCTTAATCTAAATAAACAAGGAGATAGCTACATTTGTGGACAGGTAATGGGTGAAAAAGTTTGTCTAATTAGGTGTCACATATCCTCACTTTGTCTGCAGAATAAACATGCGTAAAAACTCAAAGAAAAATACAATGATTAGCCTGTTTTATATAAGAAAATATACATTTAAAACACAAACACAGGCTAATTCTGTTTGGCCAAATCCATTCCAATATATATATTGGATATATGGAAATAATATTTTTTTTTCCCTGGATAAATAATCAAGGTATTATATGGCTACTGACTGTCGAAGGCTATTTTATCTAGGCTTGAGTTCTGTTTTTTTGTTCTCTTTTTAATATACAGCAATTTATTCTAATATGGTGTAATTTGTTTTATTATTTTAACGTCTATGTGTCTTTTCAGTATAGTGTTTTGATTATTTGATTAATTAAACGTGTTATGCAAGTTTTATTTGTTGAAACTGGGCCGTTAAAATAGTCCACAGACTTGAGGTGCAGCTGTCCGGTGATTGCCAAGGCCTTTTTCAATAGCACTACCTGCAGAATAAAGTTCCCAGGCCACTTTTTACGCACGACATAACGGACACTCCTCCTCAATCTGTCCCCCCCTGTCCTCCGCTACCGGTTACTCCACCGTCCACTCAATACCAAATATACCATCTTTGGGTTTTAATTATTATTGGCTACTCGATTTTTTTTCTCTGCGTAAGAAATTAACGAGATAATCCGGACGGCACGCGTTGGCCTGATTACAGGACGCCAGCCACGACTCCGAGCATTCGGGCCGCCTCAATTTTCTGCGTCACAAAAATAAAACAAAGAGTGGCATTGTGTTTATGAGACCAGCTGACTGCCAGACAGCCCCCAACCCCCTAAAACTATAATCACAATTAACAACTCACTTTCCCGAACCAACACAATTATTATTATTATTATTATTATTATTATTATTATTATTATTATTATTATTATTATTATTATTATTAGCCTATTATTGACAAATCTGATATTTTCTTGCAGTCTTTTCGCTTCAAACTCCTAATCTGTATTTCAATCTAAAAAGTTGTGACTGCTCTACTGCCCTCATAATTGCTTGAATGGGCCTCTTTTCTTTCTGCAAGCCAAAGGATCAGAGAGCAGAATGGAAAAAGTTTCACGCCTACCCAATTATCGCGCTGTATGTATCCGCATGCCCACTGAAGAACACGGGCCCCCAGTAAACACTCAATAAAATAAAATGGTTGAAATAAACCTTTACTTACTTGTTAAGCGCCTGGTTTCAGTGGAGCAGTCACAGGGCGGGTTTGATTAGGTCCCACACTCGGCTAAGCTTATTTGATGCGGATAATGCGCTACTAAAGCTCCGTATTTATGGAAGAGAGAGAGACAGAGGAATTTTTGCAGCCAATGAAAATTTGAGGAAATGTGACAGACTGTATGGTTAGAAGAAGCAGCTACAGCAACATTGGTACCATCAAATATTTGGGTAGGCTACAATATTTTATGTAGCCTACCAATTTAGGGTGACCAGATTTCTAAATCCAAAAAGTGGGACACGTTTTTTTCCCCCAGATCACCGTGCATTTTATCATACTGAGCGATAAAAAAAAACTTCCAAAATCCTTAAAATCTTACAAAAAAGGATGTAAAGTTATAAGCATGAGGTTTGAAAACAATAGCATTTTTTGATTAAAACAATGACATGGTAAATAAATGTTATGACAAACATTATTAGACAAATATTTTTAAGCATAATGGCCCTCATTTATCATCATTGCGTGGAAACTAGTGTATTTTTTTCCTACTGAACAGCG
>JAVQKG010308188.1:0-35157 GCA_036025885.1 Hypseleotris bucephala
CTTCTCTCTCTTTTTTCGTAATGTTTGGTGTGTGTGTGTGTGTGTGTGTGTGTGTGTGTGTGTGTGTGTGTGTGTGTGTGTGTGTGTGTGTGTGTGTTTGTAGTGTGTGTATTCAGAGGGGTAGGGGTACAGAATGGGGAGGAGGTGGGAAGGGGGTTTCTTGTTTTACGCTTTCCACATAAATGTGATGCATAGACCCGGACTTGCTCATATCTGCCTGCATTGTACGTGGGCGTGTGTAAATCCTCATCTTCCTGTATGTCTATTAGTAATGCAACACTCTAAAAATATACCAGCGTATCAGTAGTGCCTATGAACATGTTGCCTGTATAATCGCATTTTATATACTTCTTTTTGATCTCTTCTTGAGTGAGAAAGTCTCAGGTTTTTTTGGGTTTGTGCATAGCTGCAGCTTAGCACCGGTGTGTTGTAGGTGCCTGCTAGGCCAACTTTGGAAATTCTGGCACTTAAAGACACTACAGGTAAAATGTAGATTATTTTTAAGCAGTAATTCTATGAAATTTTGGGCCGTTGAAACATAAAATTAACGCAAAAAAATGTTCTTTGTTTTGTTTTTTTGCTTTTGGAATAGCCTCAGCTTAGCAAAGCTGTATATGTAGTTGATGCGCACAACAGACCAACTTTGAACATTTTGGCACCCCAAAACAATTTTACTTTTGATTAAAGCAAAAATGTTTTCTAGGTAGTGGTCTATTTTGGTCCCTTAACATGTAAATATTGACACTAGAATCAATGAAACATCCAAATTTTACTTGTAGCTACCTTTAGACCCATTTGTAAGACTCAACAACACTAAAGTATACAGTGTGCCCCGTGTATCAGTGCATGTGTAATGACATTTTATATACTTCTTTTTGTATCTCCTGTTGAGTGAGGAAGGGAATTTTTTTTCTTTTGATTTGTGCATAGTTCAGGCTTAACATGGGTGTATAGTAGATGCCCATTGATAGGCCAATTGTCAAGGCCCCGGGATTCCACCAAATATGATACCGCCAAGATGGTCCGCATTGTGAAAGGTGCGATAAGTCCCCACTCTTGCACCTATCCCATTTCGTCTTCTCCTCTTCCTCTATCCCGCTGCACTGACACAAATCAGCATGCTTAGAATAAACTGCATAAGTTATCAGCTCCTTGGAAAGCAATGCGGAGACTATGGCGAAGAAAAAAAAAAGACAGAAAGACGAGAAGTGAGTGAGAGGGGAGACTTCTATCACTTAATGAAAAATAGCTTTTCCTTTTGGACAGAACTTCATAGGCCCCGCAATCAAGCCCTCCCTGGCCCCCACACTACTTCTTGACAAGCAATCGAGGCAAATCAAGTCAGCATCTATTAATAATATTTCCCTGGCTCCTTTCATTCGGGCGCATGTCCTACCACTGTCAACGCTGTGATGGAGCACTGCCTTTATCTGCACCCCGGCCTGCTCTGTCACAGTGATAAACAATTCTAACAAGAATCAGAATAAAGATCTCCCCAGTAGACTCCCAGAGATAGAGGAGGGCCCTTTTTTCTCATTTTCTAGACGGCAAAATTTAATCTAGTAGCGCCTATCCCCCCACCCACCCACCAAACACACACACACATACAGGCATGCATACCCCACCCAAATCAACCCCCATCACATCCCCATCTGACAATTTTTTTCCACTCATCCTTTTCCTACATTTTTTTCTGAAGCGTCACATTCAAAGAGATGCAAATTTGCACAGAACCACGCAGGACTGAACTGATGGAGTAGTGGAGAGAATGTCAAAGGGGGTCATGTTGGACTATGGTCAGTGAGGTAAAGTTATGTTTACAGTAGGAGTCTGCAGGCAAATGGGTAAATGGGGAAAACAATATTTATATAGATATTATGAAAACTCTCTACAAGAAATCAACATAAAAACACCAAATCAGTAAGTTTACAAGTGAAATGTGAGAAAAATGAAAAGCTTTTAGTAATATAGGTTTTGTCTGATGGTTGTTGGTGGAGAATGTGAAAAGAATAATTTGAAGAAAGTCAGATCATTTTTGATGATTTCAGGTAGAAATCTAAGTAAGCTGACAAAATGCAATCAAATAAATAACCTATAGAGTAACTTTTAAGAGAGGAAACTGACCCAAAATCTGTGTAACCCTTTAAGTAAAAATGTCTTAGTTTCAAAACAGTAAAAGTTCAGAATGACTTGCTCTTTCATTCAACAACAGTTAAATACTTTTTCCCACTCGGAGCATCAACCCGGGGGCTTTTTCCAGTCAGACATCTTTACGATTTTGACAGTGCGAAACTTATGAAGGTGATGAAATACCAAATAATAAATTGTAAGCGTAAATTAAGCAAAGATTCATGCAGTGAGCCCTGAAATGCTAATAACATTACCCCAAGGGCACAAAAATCTCCAGTGTTCTTTATCTTCGACAGGTGTGTAAATAATTGTATGGAATTGTGTGGAAGGTTGCGTCAAATTTTTACAATTCTAAACAGTTGTCACCTCAGCGCATAGGTTACACTTTTGTGCGTAGATGGAGTGAAGTTGCAAATTTGAGATGAGGTGTTTCCTTTTTCAATCACATTAAAACTTGAATCCAAAAGTTTTAAAGCCACACTTTTTAATTAACAATGAATGCAATTATTATTTGTAATGTTGAAAGGTGACAAATCAGAAAAGAATTAACACCCGGTTCAACAGGATCAGAGCTTTGGGGTTGCTTTAGTGTTCATATTCATAAACTGGTTGAACCTTTAAGATGTTATTTGGCAGTGTAATATAAAGGTCAAAAGTGGAGTCTGCATGTCCTCCTCATTTTACTGTACGTTCTGTCCGCCTTGCTTACACCCAATGTCCCAAGACATGCATCTGTTGTAAGAACTGGTGATTCTAAATTACTCCATGAGAATGAATGTAATAGAATGAAACACTGTCTGTGTCTCTGTATTAGCCCTGCAACTAATTGGCCATTGTTGGCACCTCAATTGGCCCAAAGCTTAAGTAACTCAACATTTCTAATGGGAAAAAACTAAAAATGAATGACTTGGAGAAGTTTGTGTCTTCATACTACATACTGTAATTCCTGCTTTGTATGGTGATCGGCAGCTTACAATTTTTACCAAGATTTGAAACCTGTATAAGCATTATTTGTGCATACCTGTTGGCAGAAATGGGTGAAATATCTAAGCTGGACATGTTAAAGTCCAGGAGCAGAGGTGTCAGGCGAGACAACAGTTTGTGGTCCATCATTCAGACAGGAGCTGACAGCTGCACACGGTCGATAAGTGAGAACGCATTGATCAGTGTGAAAACCATGGCAAAAGGTCAGAGGGCCACTCTTCTTCTTGCTTTAGAAGAACCATTCATTACAATTGTTAGTTGCAACTACTTTGAATGGGATCATCCAGTAAGAGACATTCCTGAGACATTTTTGAAGCAGTTTGTATTAAAGTACTGGTTCTTTTCTATTATTGGGTGCAGGATGTCACGGGTGCCCTAAACTCAAATTTCTGTTAACAGATAGAAGGCAGAAAAAGGTATGGATCAGTGAGGTTGATATGTTCAGGTAATGCTGTTGACGTTTGATTAGTCAAAACAATTGCATACCCAAACTTTAATTTATGGTCATGAAATGATATATATTATTGTGCAGCTTTTTCTCCCCTATAAAACAGGATACTAAAAACTTGTAGTGTTTTCTGCAGTGGCTAATTTAATTTCCCAACATTTTACTTTTGATACAAGTTTGTTCTGAGAGAAAGTGAGTAAAGCAACAGTAAATAAGCCAAGTGAGTGTACTGAGGGCAGAGATGACACTCTTTCCTATCCCTCCTCAGTCTATCCCTCCTTTCCCCTGCATCCAACCTATCTGCTCTTTTTGTGACAGCTCCACACTCCGGATCAGTAGAGCCACGGATCGTGCATCTAATCCGTTCCCTGATGCATTTTTAATCGTGTGTGAGAGAGGAAGAGGAAGAGGAAGAAGAGGAGGAAGAGGAAGGGCTAAAGATGTGGCTGGGTTAGTGCCACTAGGGGGTGGGCCCACATGTATCGTGGTGACAAGAAACCTATGCCACAACAGATCAGCCTCCATAGGTGATAAAGTCAAGCCACTGTGATCAGATATCACAGTTACACAGTCAAACTTAAGCAAAACAAATATGATGCAAAACTAAACTGTGTAAATAAAGTAATGTATAACTTCTTTTGAACATGCAATCTTATTCATACAATTTATTTTGTATTGTTTTACTGATCTTTGGGCCTTAATTAGTAGAACTTTTTTTGGCCAATTGGAGTGTATACGTTCTAACTTCTACGGACATCCCAAAAGAAAAGTGGATACAAGCCTTTGGGAGAAGCTTTCTCTTTTTGAAAGAGAAAAGTATAAAAAAGTATAGAACATGTTCAGTTCAAACATAAAGAGATGCATAAAAGCTCAGGGATAGTGGATAAATTGCTTGACTTTGAGTAGAATAATAGACAGTCTACAAAAGGCTGAAGAAATAATAGTCATTATGGACTGTGTTGTGAGGACATCTGGTGTAAACGGCTCTTTCCTTTCACTGATGCAACAAGTTGAAGTTCAGTTTTTGCACTTAGTATAGTATATTTCCATTGAAGTGGCCGCCTATATCATATTCACGAACGAGCAACCTAAGAACAAGTGATGAGCTGGCAATTTTATCCACTAAGGAAAAGCGAAAAGGCTGATCCAAATGGGTCTGAATTGTATTTATTTTCCTGTCTGTCCCTGTGCCAAAGGAAGTGAGCATGTGTTGTTATGATATGAACTTTCTCAACTCAAGCTGAGGCACCTGTTTCTTATCGCCATGGTTTGAGGTGATGCAAAACTCTAATCTCATTTTTGAAACCCGCTTCTCTTCTTGCCGAGACAGAGAAAAAAAAAATGGTGCGTGTCAACAAAGTTAAAAGATTTTTACTGAGAGCTTCACCTATGCTCACAACACACATTATAAGGAATAGTTCAGGCTACTGTTAATGTGTAACTTATTTAATATGCTGGATGTGCCCAAGTTAGTTTTTTCTCCTAAACAATAGTTGACTTCTTGATCAACTTTTTAAACTTTGTGTCTGATCTTCAACAAGGCAATTTATGGACATATCCATAAACACAGGAAAAGCCGATTTGCTGAAAGATATCTGGTTCGCTCCACAATGCCAAGCCACCAAATAGGTAAACAAGTGTGTGTGTGCATATTTGATATAACACCTTAGGAATGGTCCGCGGTTCAATGTTCCCTCATGAAATATGATTTTATAAATCCTTCCAAAAAATTATAATAACCCAGATAAGCTCGGGGCTTAAGTGATCCACAGAATCAGTGGTTTGAGAGTTTAACATCAGTTCCTCTGGAGGTAATTCTGATGCAAATGTGTGTGAAGACTCGCAGATAAACGACTGCTGCTGAATGAGGTCCAGGTGGGAGTCAGCTTTATATGTTTCAGTCAGAGAAAAGCACAGAAAAATGGCATGTGGCGCTGGGAGAAAAAAAAACACAAATCCTAAACAAAATGCGGATGGCAGCTGTGCTGACTCGCCTCTTAGTGCATTGTGACGGGCTTTGCTCTATTTCATGTGAGTCTCATCCTGGTCCTTATCCCAGTCTGCTCCGTCTTACCTCTTCATCACCATTCACTCGCCTCGCCCAGCGAAGGGCTTATAAATCAAACACTATTGCACACAGTGATTAGCCCTGCTTCTCCTCAGCTCTCACTCAAATGACTCCACTTTGACCAGTTCAGATACACAACAAATGTCAACGGCAAACACCTTTAGGACGAGAAGAAGAGAGAAGGGAAAACACACAAGCACACACATTTCAGTCTCACTGGGTCATGTCATATTATTGACATTTTTTATTGTGATCAGTCATTCGTCTCTTTATTTATGTTATGATCACTAAAGAAGGACACGAGACTTCACAGTTCAGCACCATGGACAGAATACCTACCCAGAATTTAATGCTATTAATTTAGTGAAATCATAGATTGGATAGTAAAAGTTTTTTAGTGGTTAAATTTGCAAAGAGATTTATTATGTAAGTCCTAGTCTAGGACAACCATTAATAGATTTCTAATGGGAGTCCTGCAGTTAAGGTGTCATGGATTCTCAGATCTGATCATCAAGTCATTTGTGTTGGTATAGTGTTAATTACCAGCACATGCATAGACTCTAATGTCTTTCAAATTAACTCCGCAATAGCTCTTTTTTTTCTTAAATAAATGAACAGTGAGACTGAAAAAATCCCTATATTGATGTCATCTTTTGCCAACGTGATAGCGCGATAATTTTGTTCGACCTATTATTATTAACTGCGCCGTGGCTTTTAAAGTGAAATAGCCCCCTGCTGCTTCGATTTCCCTCAAAGGCCATCGCTAACCATTTTAAGTGCGTAATAATAATTGCCTTGACAAACTCAGGCCTTGGTATCAATTAGTACCTGAATGGGGGACTCTGGGCACACTTAATGGGAGCTGTTAGTCCGCCAGTGGATTGTAAGTGTTGCATAAAAGTCAGACGAGTTCCTAAGAGCATGGACAGCTTTTTTTACCTTCACTTCCCCACTTGACTAGACTGAAGGCTTTTGTTTCATTCCTGTCTGCTACTTATACAGCTAATGGATTTGGTCGCACAGCCTGGCGTGAGCTATCAAGTACAACTGAACAGGGCAATAAAATAATATCATAATTACACTCATTTGCAAGGATAAGTGGGAAAGGGAGTCATGTACAGTAGTGTGGACCGGAGGAAGTGGAGGTTTGGTAATAATGTAATGTAATTAAATTTGTCAGGTTACATACCAGTGTAGGGGCCTTTCAATGTGGAAGCACGTGTCTTTAAAAATGTTACTTGTTTACATTTTCTTTGTATTAGCAGCACACAAGCAAATGGTTCCTTTTTCTACTTTTATGTTTGTTGAGTATAAAGTTATAGTCCAGAGGTTTCCTAAAAATATATAGAAATAAAAATGATCTAAAGTAGGTAATCTGTCTTATAGTATGTCCTATGATTAAGTATTATATGACTTTAGACCTTCAACTGGTCTCTACAGTAACATCAAATCAGAGTTTGTGGCAATGAAGCCAGACCAGAAGTAGTTGAGCTTTTGAATGGTGTGACAGCCCACCCAAACATTGATTTAATGCTGCTGTAGAGGCCAGGGGAGGGACTATAGAACTAAATTACAATTCCTCAAGTTTCTTATCATTGGAAATGTCTGAACTACAGCTAGTGCTTTGGAACCAACTATAACACCCCCTTTTACGTTTCACTTGTTATATTTTATCATATTCTGTCCAGGTAACATCTAACTGATATAAATGTTAGTGAATGATCCATTGTTCAAACACTTTGCCCACAGTCATAACAGCCGCCCCTGCCTCCTCCTGTGATCGGACACACATATTACAGTATCAGAGGATGTTATGAGCTGCGCTGGCATCTTTTTTCCCAGCCTTGATGATCCCAGCGCTCCGGAGAGAGGGAGAGAAAGAGCGTGTCCTAGCCTCAGGGATGAGCAATGGTCTTAATGAAGTCGGACAAGCCGGAATATATGCATAAGAAAGATTTTAAATATTGATGTGATGTCACCGCGCAGCTGCATACATGGGTTACAGTGGATGGGTGAGCTCTCCGTGGTCCTGGACTAATACAGCGGCACAAGGGGGATGATTAGGCTCATCAGAGGTGATTGTGTATTCTGTGGGAGGCACTCACAAATTCACAACACACACTTCATCTGAATCAAACTGCCGCCTGTCTGTCTATACGGATACACTGGATGGTTGTGTACTAGCCGATTATTTTCACATGGTAAATTATTCACAAGGGCCCACAATTAACAGCTTTTTGCATAGTGTGGCATTACTGTTTTTTATTATTATTATTAGAAAGATTTACCAAGACACACGCATAAAAGGCTGTCCAAAACCTGAAAGACATCTGTAGTTTGAAAAAAAATATCTATGCTCTTCCTAAGTTGAGCAGGCCATGCACAAATCAGGAGGTTGGTAGTTCAATCGTCACTCTCACCAAGTTCATACTACCATGTGTCCATGGACAAGACATTTTACTCACCTTGCCTGTGAAGCATTCTGTCTTTCAAGCAAATAAGCCTCTAATAGTGCTGATGCAAACAAACATAGAATTGATCATTAAAAAATATAAATGCCCTTTCTATTTATGCGAATACACCATGAAATCAGACCACCAAGATCATAACTTAGTTCAAACAGGGAAATAAAAAAGTTAGTGTTGAATCAAGTGAGCTAGACAGTACTGGCATCAAAAAGGTCTCAAAATGTTAATAAAAAATAAACAAAAATAAATTGGGTAATTAGAAGCAGTAAAACATCAATCACCTAACAAGCCCACAGAGTAGCATCAAGATGTTGCATGTGAGAGCAAAGTGGGGAGAGGCTTGAAAAGTGGGCTATGTCGGACATTACATAAACATGAAGTCTGAATGGCGTGCCGAGAGCAGCGCAGCGTTCACTTTGAGCTCGCACAGTTAAAACAAATCTTGAGGTCAAACTTCAGGCCTGTCCGCTCACTCTCCGGTCAGTGTTCAATTATTCAGGTGGACCGGGACTCAAAGAACGACCAGATCAAGAGAGTCGAGAGATGCCAGTTACATGCCAAAGACCCAGCGGTACCCTCCTCCCAAATACTGTAAACACCATCCACTTTACAGCCACATACACTTGTTTATTTAAATAGCAGCAAGCAGCACAGATGTGGGGGGAAATAATCTTACACACATATATAGAGAAAGGGGAGCCAGAAAATGTGGTATGAGTGAAGCCATAAACAGATCAGACACTGTAGCTTTAAATGAGCCTTAGTTTACTCTCACCGGCCACTTTATTAGGTAGACCTTGTAGTAAGTATGGCCTTCTGCCTCTGGAAGGTTTGATGTCAATTCAGAGAATGTCATCTGTAGACCTTAGTTGTAAACAAGTTCTTTTTTGAGTTTTTTTTTTCCTTTCGATCATCTAGGACATTGCCCTCTCATCCCTGGTCTCAGCAACTTTTACCACAGGGCTGTCACTTACTGGATATTTTCTCCTTTTCTGATCATTTCTGTAAACCCAGTGTAAAAAAAATCCAGTAAATTAGACATTTTGAAATACTTGTACAGAATTAATAACTATCAAACATTCAAAGTCACTTAAATCATTAATAGAGAGATCATTTCTTGCTGTGAGCCAGGCAAACTATCCATTTTACAACTCAGATTAAAGCGGTCTTCATAAGACATGGTAATAGATGACCTGAATACCAGAATCAAATATTGACAAAGAAATGTCAAGCTAATCTAATCTGGTGAAATGACTCTTGTGCATACACCACATAGAGATTGAAAGATGTATGTTCATGCTTTCTGAATTTTTAGCCTGACCTTGAAACTTAACAAAAGATAAGTGTGTGTTGGTGGTCAAAATTAAGGTACATTTTGTTTGTTGGTCATTGTCATTTTATGAAGGAATTCACTCTCTAGACTTTAGTCATAAAACATAGCAGTCTGGGATCATTACACGCATGGAGAAAGGGATGAATATAATTATACACATACCCGGCACATGTACGGTATGTTCAGTGCTTATGGGATATCACGTATATCCCATTCCAATTCCTGGCTCCCGTGGCTGCTCGCCTTTAGGCTTCCCAGCTCACCAGTCCGCCTTAATAATCCCAACTAAGGAGTCCATTTCAGTCAGTACATCTCCCTCAGCATTCCCATTCCCAGCACTGTAGCCCCTCCCTCTCCATTCACAAGCATAGGCAGGGTTAACATGCTAATTCCATTTTATGAGCTCTGACGGAGCCCACTCTCCAACACTTACATCTGTTCAACAATTATTAGACCGTTTTTTGCTATAAAAAATTCAACACCCCGGAGTGTCGCATGGGCAAAACCTGAAAATTTATGCAGTGAATAGAATGGTTAATTTCTCAGAGGGAAAAAGGGAATGGGCTAAAAAATGAATATAGGCTTTGAAAGGCTGCATTTGAATGAACTATATATGGATGCTTTGCCTCCGCTGTCTAAAGCCATATACATATTATTTGTGCTTCGAGATAGAAAGGAAAACAGAAATTATACTGAACTAACAACATAAAAAATATCCAGGATAGTGTATGTCTTTGATTACATTTCCCCTAAAAGCAGGGCCTATAGTCAAAATAAGTGACTATATAGGGTTCCACAGGTGTGAAAGGGCCCCATAAAACTTGTTCTTGTTGTGGTTTGCCTTTCTTGAATGATTTGTCAAATTTATCGTGTTTTTTTTTTGTTTCCTTTGTAAAAATTAAGTTATTACTGTCTTTGAAATTGGGCCCTATTGCCTTTTTGCCTGTTTATCTGAGGCCCTTATTTTAAAAATACTAATAGTAGATTTTTCTTGGTCTTCAAAATGACTGATATGCAAACCTATTCTGCTTAGGGCCTCCAAATATATGGGCCCAGGACTGCCTCAAGCATCTATACATTATACCAGACGGAACATATGTTTACTATAATGGGGGAAGCAGCGTGCCCACTGTCATTTGTAATGCATCAATGTTTGGGCAATGTCCCGTACTGCTCTTTATTGACATTGAAGGTGTCCTCAATCATTTCTTCTACTAAGCAGGCTTTGAGAAGACCCAAAACTGGTGAGTTAGTCTGGAGCACAGCATTTTTAAATGTTTATTTATTAGTTAGGACACAAAATAACTGGACACTTTATTAGGCACACTTCTGCTCTGCAATTTTTATATTAGTATTATTATTGAAAACAACCATTTATGAGGTTTGCAGAGAAATAAGAAAATATCCAGTGAGTGGCATTTCTGTTGGTAAAAATGTCTTTTGATGCAAGGAGTCCTAGAAAAATGGGCAGGAGCACGGGGCTCCTTTATAAGGTACAGGGTCTAGTCAAGAAAGTGGCCAGCTACTGTAAATCAATTTCCTTGTCATTAAAATGGTAGTATTTAATTGGTGTGACTTTGTATCTTGCAAACAGCAGCTGTCCACTTCCCTTCATGCAGATGGCAAGGACACTTCAAAGCTTTGGATTTTCTCTATTTGGGTCCACCCCAGTCTGGAACTATCTCATTAACATCTACCTCTGTGTGAAAAATGTGTGAAATAATGTGAAAGAAATGTAAAGGCAGTCTAATACCAAAGCTAATGCGATTGGCTGGCCCTTAATTGATGAATCCACTTTGTCATGTCCAGGCGGGGAGACTGGCGGAGCACCCACCATGACAGATATCTTTAATAAAGTTGCTCTTCACGTGTCGGGATATATATGGTCATAATTGCCTGTCTGGGAATCATTTTCAAATCAGTATCTCGCGGGTAAGACAGGAGGTGGTGGTGGTCTCCGGTGAGTGGTGGGTACAGGGGTGGAATACCTGTGTTTAAGATGTAATTTATTTAAAACACAATTAAATTTGATAGAGGTCTAATTATAAAAAATAGACAGAGCATGATGATGGTGCAATACTCAATATGATCTGATTGAAGATATTTGGGTTGGCTTTTTGACATAGCAATTACTAGGCAAGGCATGTTTATTTGTATAGCACAATTCATACACAGGGCAATTCAATTCAGCATCTGGTTTTCAGAAACAGGGTGTAACTTTGAACTTTGAACAACTAGCAGGGATAAATACGGACTATATGACATTTAGATTTGAAAAAACTAAAAGTATCTAAATCAGAATTAAGTCATGACTAAATCATGGTCATGAGCAGTTTCTTTCAAGGCTCTAATTGCACAATCATTTTGAGTGCAAACTTTGGATGATGATCATTCATTGATTTAAATAATTTCTGACATTGTGGTAACACAAATTTAAAATTGTATTGTAAAGCACAAAAGAGAAATAGGTAATTAAAGAGCACAGAGGTTCATATATGTAGATGCTTCTGACTGTCAGGAAGAAGGTTGTGGGTTCAATTCTAGGGCAATAAACACAATTTTGAATTTGCAGTCAGTTCTCTAAGTTAACTTTGACTTTATCCCACTGTTCATGTGGAGATTGGTGAATCTAAATTGAAGCCAGTGAATGAATGTGAGAGTGAATGTTTGTCTGTTTGTGTTTGTGTGTGTCTTAGTGTCAGCCCTGTGACCAACTGCTCATTGTCCAGGGTGAAAGCAGAAGAAAGTGAATTATATAGTATTACACCTTATGGCTCTTGGAAATCTATATGTCTGCATAATGATAGTGGCGGGGATGGGAATGATGAATATCTGCTATAGGCCTAATGTGGGCTTTATTCAGATTAGGGCCAGGAGTCTAGACCACGTGCATGGCCACCTTCACCCCCCTACACCCCTCATCCTCATATAAGTCTAATTCCCTAAATCCCTTCGCCCCCCCCGTCCACCCTGAAATCACGCTTCCTCACATCCCACCTACCTCCTCAACTTGACAGGCTGGAGGGATGACCCTGAGAATCACATTATGTATATTTCTTTAGCGGTCGCAACGCATTTGCATGTAGAAGACAGTTAAAATAAGGCCATAAATCAGCCCGGCAAACATATAAATGGATTTGTGGTTGAGATTGAAACCCCCGGCGAGTCTCCTGAGCAAATATTTCAGTCCTTCTTCATCGCCCAAGCTCGGAGATATCTGCTGTCATTAACTAACCCAGGCCGCTCTGACCACTCGCACCTTGGATATTGGCTTCATTACATGACTGGGGGATGACTATACAATACATATGACTTGATAAATCTACCTACACATTCTGATACACACTTTGTCATCATGGGAGAAAAAGCTGTATCTCATTTTGTCAGTAAAGAGTCTAATGCAAACAGTGTAGTGTTGTTTCGTTGAGGGCTTCTCTTTACAGGTGAAATTGCCCAACTGGTTAGTGGCTAATGAACACTCATTGTGTTGTATTGTATTCTGTTGTCATTTGGGGAAAGTAATCTCTGAAAACTTGAATAGGTACTTGACAACAATTGAGTGTACATGTTTCAATTCAAATCCAGTTACAAGAGACAGAAGTAGAGATTAATGGTTTCCAAACACTGGGTCAGGAACCATAAGTGGCTCATCAGACATTTAGATTACCAAAAATTGAAGCACGTATTACTGACAAAAGGACTTACAACTATAATTACCACAAATCACCAAGATAGCAGTATACATATACTAAAAAAGTGGGTTAAAACTTAACTGTAAATGTCCAAGCGATAACTTTGAGAATGTTGGGTATGTTGTCTTAAACTATGGAAAACACATGCTTTCTTAATGCCTCTTGTTTTTCCCCCATTAATAAAAGAATAAACAAAAAGAATAAACCTAGCAGCAACATTCAAAAAGCCATCATGATAGAACACATATTTGAACAGTAATGCTGCTTGTTGTTGTCCCGCTCACACATATGCCTTTTTGTCATGTCTCCCCCATCCAACATGTCACACTGGCCCAACTACAGACTACACCACAGAATACACACTCCCAGTCAAAGCCAAGCATCAACCGGCATGGCCCAGATGTTCTCCAGCAGCTGACTGAAGGGAAAGTGTGGCATGTCCAGTCAAAGAGGCGCCTTCCTCCATGTTGGCCACCACCTGCCTTTACAGCTGCTGCGCCTCAGGTTCCGCCTCAGGTTCCATCTCAGTGCTTCTCGTTTGGATAAAGTACACAGGCAAGCATCTTGATAGAAGTTGTTGTGGATTCACCCTCCACCACTGAAGTTGTCATGCTCACATATGGCTCTGGCAGACTTGTACGTGGTAGTAAAATCTGACTGAAGTTGTGAAGTGGTGAATTGGTGAGTTATTGTACACTTGGTTGGAATACATCCTACTGTTACATTGTCTAAATTTACACTAGTGCACTAGAAACTAAACTAGTTTCCTGAATTTATGCTAAGGGGACATCAAAGGTGCATTAAAGTGTAATCTCCTGAAATAAAATGGTCATTTATAATTGCTTAATCTGATGGTTATCTGTCATAATTAATAATTAGTCCCTCTCCTGGCCTCTAAATCAACATCAGATCATCGGGTTACCACAAAGACCAATAGTATTAGATATTTACTTTAGTCCCTCCCTGGCCTCTACAGACGACAGCCTATTTAGATATCATGGACGAGAGGTCAGATACTGTATGTATATTTTTGATTTTTGTTTAACTTTTTCTTTAATTTTATATCACTTACAGACTACACCTTTCAAAAAGGTAGATGCTAGATCTTAGATTCCCATTGTACAAAATCTACATCATTAAACTAATTGTTTATGGCCATTTGTGATTCAGTTCATAATTCTAATTACAGGGGGACTGGCAATTGCATGCACCAACCTGTGTATACTTTCATTGTGTAAATGTGTAATGTGTAAATTCACTGAGATTAGTGTGTTTGGTAGTAGTCAGAAATGGTGTGTTGTGGCCCAGGGATGTTGTCTGGGATGTTAGTTGGATATCAGATTTTCTATCTGAGTGAATTGGTTTTATCTAAAATGAACTTGATGGCAGTTGAAGTCATTGAGTTGGGAGATGTCACAAGTTAAGTTCTGCTCAAAATGCCCACACTGTGAAATGGAGAGTGTAAAGGACTATTATCTGCTTGGACAATTCTCAGATGACAACTGCCCAATGTGGGAGAAAATAGTGCCTCCGCTTGTGCCAATTAGCAGGGCACACAATGCTAGATTTTGGACTATGTTTTTTTTAAGGAAATTCTAACTCTTTAGGCAATGTGCAAATGCTTGGGTAGTGTTGAATAGAGTTGATCAAGCTAAAGTAATATGCTTTTACACACTTTTAGGCATGTGTGGAGTGAGGTTAAAGATATTAAGTTGCCAAAAATTCCAAGGATAGGGTAACGTTTTACTATTAAACAAAGCAAGATACCGTGAAGAGATTAATAAATAACTTGCCTTCACCTTTTCTCAGTACTGCATACAGTATGCAGTAATTAATATGAAAAAGTACATTTCTACTAAGGTCCATAATGTCAGAAGATGTGTTGTTCTGTGCTCTTGAATTGCTGTTTACTGTTTTATCACTTGTGTAGCTGGCCCCCCTTTATGGGCAAAATAACTGAAGCACACTACATTTTAATTAATATCAAAGTGAGCAGAGGTGACACCTAATTGCCATGTAAACACAGAAATGATGCTGCTAGCTCTTGTCTTTGTATTATTTATGGGAGTGGACACATCCTCGTCACATTACATTAGGAAGCTGGGAGGCGGGCCATGTCGGGGTCAGCACGCAGATGTCCCAACTGACTTCAATATGTCACTAAACTTCAACCACATTCAAACCTTTGCATTTTAAGTGTAGCCTTTGGTAAGTTTTAACCCTTTTAGAGTAGACAATTTTGAATCCATATTTGAATGGACTCTAGATAGATAAGATAAAGATGGTGAGCTCTGAGCAATGATGAGTTAGTGCTTCTGATCCAGTGCATGGAGGTTGTGGGTTTCAATCCTTAGTCCAACTCAATCTCACTGAATGTGGGTTTGCATTTCCACCTGTTGCCATGTCCTCTCTAGGAACTTTGTTTTCCTTCCAATATCTTAAAACTTGAAATTGCTCCAATTCAATGTATGTGAGATGGAATGGCTGTTTGTCTGTGAATGTCTCTGTGTCAGCCCCACAATTGACCAGCCATTGTCAAAAGTGTATACTCCTAAGCCTCATAGTTGATGGGATAGGCTCCGTGCACTACCCAATACTTAATAATAAGTAGAAGATGAATGAGTAAATGAATGACAGAGGGTGGTGCATTTGTAGCATGAGGAACAGTCCCATAAAAGATAACAATGTAGAAACATGAAAAAGTGGTGTATGAAAGTGCTATCAAGGGAATGGTAAGAATATGACTGATGATACCACCAAAATGTTATCAACTCCATTGTTTACGGTTTTGAATGCAGAACATCGGCTTAACACACCTTTCATTGTTCTCTGTCACTTTGGTACAAAATGTGTGCTAAACTACTGTTTTGAAAACTTTCAGTAAAAAGTCTGTCAACAATTTTAATCACATCAGAGAAATGTTACTTCCTAGAAATACATAAATAGTAATTAATAAGTTACAAATATGCTACAAGCTTGAGTATACATTTTTGGATTGGAAATTGAGTAAGACCTTCAGATATGGTTCAAAGTAAAAAATGCAGCATATTGATCAAACAGCTCTCTAATACGTCTCCAATACATTCATCTATCCATAACGTGTGACTCGTGGGGCAAGAGAGCATTATCAAAACCCTTGACATGTTACAAAACAGAAAGCGCACATTTCCTCTTGTTCATGAATGAGCCTCATAATGGTGCTCCCTAACATATCCAGCCAAAGTCAGTCAGTCATTTAAATATTTTGGTTTGTATGTGTAATTTCCAATTCTGCACCTCTCTTAGTAAATTCTGCCCTTGTTTTTTCTATGATGAGATATGCAAAGAAAAGGTATTTTACTTAGTGGCCAAAGGTAGAATCAAACGCAGATCCAATCACAGCTTTCCCTGAATATTTGCTGCAGAGTCCAGTACTGTATCCCACATTGAAATGCAGACCGCCTTAATAATGCACATAAGCATTGTCCAAAAGATGCAAATTAAGATGGTTGCAAATGGAATTTCTACAATATCAAGCCTTGTTAGTGCTGCCGTAGCAAAGCACTAAGGACAATCAAGACACCTTGTCACTTGCTTTTTTTTATCTTCTACCTCCTTGTGAAGAAAAAGCACTTTGAGTCTAGCCACTTTTTCCTCCTACATTTACATAACAAAGCCCCTAAGAATAAGGTAGAGATGTGATGAAGCAGCCCACACTACTACTTCAGAACAGCCATCAACATGCGTCGGACACACACACACAAACATGGTGGTGCATGCGCACATGCACTTACTTACTTACCCATGTGTATTCTTTCCCTGCTTTTTTATCTCTCAATATAAGTATCTGACAACCAAACCCCCCAAAGATCCCCCAATGCACAGATTCACAACATGGTTACACAGTCAGCACAATAAATTGAAAGTATTAAGAGAAAGTCAAAAAAGTGAGAGGGGGGAAAGAATGAAAAACAAAATAACCAACTACAATCTCACCACTACCACCTACATATAACCCCCCTTCCCGTAGTCCCACCCTACCCTCAGACCGGCACAGCTCCCCACTTGGAAAGAAACAGGATGAAATGACATTATGCATATGAAAATGTCCAGAAAGATGTTTGATTTATGTATGCATTAGATGCAAATTCTATTACGGGACACAAGGCGGGCTGGTGAGATTTCCCACTGAACACTTGGCTGCCCTGATCAAACCCCATCTCATTAATTCAGACAAGGGGGAGAAAGATAGAGGAAGAGGAAGAGGAAGAATTGGAAGACATTTACAACCCAGATGTAGATTTCTCAAAAAGCAAACGAGTAGAAAAGGGAGTAAAAAAAGGGTGTGGAGGGGTAGTTGGCAGGTGGCAAATTACACTGTTCTTCTAAGGCCATAAAAGCCCTGACCAAAAGATGGTCCTGTTGACAGATTTCAAATTTGGATGAAGAAGCAGCAAACATCATACAGTTTTCCCGAATAAACTTTAAGGCTTACATTCATTGTGACTAGAACCAGCAACCCACAAACAATGCTTTGTAAAGTTCCTGCAGTAAAAATTATTGCCTGCTGGTCACTGCTCCATAACAGTTTTATCTTTTGCATCTGGCAATCCACTGCCAAATCTTCCAATCACAGCATTCAAGAAATTGCTTTGGCCGCCATAGTAAAGAAAAGCTTTGGGTATCTAAAAAGTACTTATTTGTTGGCAGGTTAAACTTAATTTTGATCTCTATACAACTTTTTGTAACTACAAGAAAGGATATGGTATAGGCAAACATCCTTACAAATGTGACAAATGACTTATCTATTCAAGTCTCTATCAGTTCTTGGGACAATATATGAGGCTGAAATGGACAGAAGAAAATAGGGGTGAGAGTCTTTGAGATAAAAGATAAAGTGGCCAGTTTGGCTGGTTCTTTGCTCTTTAACCAAGATGCACCCTTTGCTGTCCATATATTCTGCATAAGGTAGTTTTGCACATCACTTGGTGCTATAAAGGCTATGGTATGATATGTTGAAAGTGATGTAGAGGTTGGTTCATCTCCTCACAGTCTTCTGGTCTGTTTTCACTCCCTTCTTTCTACCCAGATCTTCATCTTTTGATGGCTGGTATGCCATGGCCATGATCTCTTCATGTGGTAGTTTCACAAATGATTGCTGTAGTAAGGTCTATGGTATGGAGTGTTGGTGATAAAGAGGTTGGTTGCAGGTGATCCAGGCCCTCTCCATCTCCTCACTGTCTTTTGGTCTATTTTCACTCTCTTCTTTCTGCCCGTGTCCTCTCTCCCCTCTTCCTCCCATAACTTCCTGCAGCAGACCCGGCGTATGATTGAGGTCAGATGGGGAATTCTTCTCCTGGCCTAACTAATGTGATTGCATCAGAGCAATACCCTTAAACGACATCGCACCCCTGATCTGCATACTAATTGGCCCCGCTCCGTCCTTGACACTGACCTTGAGGTGGAGAAGAGGCCTTGCATTCCCCCAAGGGTGGGTGGGTGTTTGCGGGGGCGAAAGGGTTGGGGATGGATGTGTGTATGAATGCAGGGTAGTTTGGTTGGGGAGGGGGTGAAAAATAAGGCGTCCCGTCCATTGCTCACATTTCCATTCAAAGACGCCCTCGCTATGCATAACCTCCTCCACCGACCCCCCCAAACTAACACACACACATACACACACCATCTCACCCCTATCTCTGTTCTCTATGCATCAATGCAAATTATAACAATGGCCGAGGTTTTATTCGGCGGGGGTAAGCCTGCGTGACCTTCTGTGACGGGGAGCAGCGGAGACAAAAGGCTATTTCTCTCTGAATAAGCACACGGACACCAAGCATCTCGCGGTTAAGGGGAAGCGGCTGGGGTGAGGGAGGTGGGGGGTGTAGGGGTGCGGTGGAAGATAGGGGCCAAATGCAAAAGAGCCCACATTTGTAGGGATTTTTTTAAAGCAAAAGAGGGGTAGAATGGAAATGAATGCAGAGCGATGTGGAGATGGAGACAGGGCTGCTGAGGGAATGTGCACCGGCCCCTTCGGAGACTTGCTGACGGTGGATGTGTCGGGTTTGTTGATCGGTACTTAACTCTGCCGAGCTGACAAGGAGGCTTGGATGAGGAATTTGCATGTTTTATTTATGTATTTTCATTAGAAATAGATTGCTACGCCCTCCTGCTGCTGGTGGTGGCTGCGCTGGCTGTTGAGTAAGTCCAAGAGATCCCGGGTTGGAATCCAGAGAGGATCAGTACTTGGCCTGTGTCGGTGTCAACCAAAATAAAAATGGCCTCATAATTTGTACTATTAAGAATGTTACAGTACATATTTTTATTGATATGAAACTACAGCCTGGAAGGGAGAGCAGAATACTGTTGCCTTATAGTGAAAAAACTTTTACAAACTAAAACACAACTGCAGTCACACACTCAGTAGGCTGTAGACCTTGTACAATGGGTGCAGCATGCACACTAATAATCTAGTCAGATTTCAAGAAATGTTTCTTGATTTTGAGTGTCTAGTCTTGTTGAAAACAAGGTGTCACCTTGTCACATGGCCAGTTATCAGTGACTAGTCATCTGAAAAAAAAAATCTTAATACATACTGCTGAGAGCAAAAACTTATAGGAAACTGAAATCTAATACAAAATGCAGCACACACTAAAAAACTAAAAACAATGGTCTTTTCAGACACTTTTCCATTCTTTCACTTGACTTCTGTTTGGGCATTCTTGAAAGAGCTCAGGCCTTCTTCAAATTTCCATACATATAGGAAAGCTTTTCTCCCTGTAAACAGACAAGTGGCCATAGTGCTGCACTTATCAGCGTATAAGGGAACATTTCAGAGCCGAGGTGTCGGACAACTTCTCTGAAACATACCGTTATCGCAAAACAGATGAATTTGCTCTGGTAGTGATTATTTCTGTAGCGAGCCGCGGTACAATCTGCTACTGTACAGCAAGTAGAAAAAACATCAGAATAGTCCCAAAAAGACTGAAAAATGGTGTCCTCGGGTTAAAGCCTGTGTCTGAATCTCACACTGTTACAGGCATGAGATTTTGTTGATTTTTTGTGTTGGGGTTGGCGCCACTGTGAGATGAGAAAATTTGAAGTTTTTTAGGTGCATTCCTTCACAAATGCTATGAAGAATGGATAGGAGCCATTCTTTTTTTTCAAATTAGGGAAAATGCAAGAAGAGCAGTGGAATTATTCCATCCGGTATTTAGCTTTTTGTCTCTCCAGCTGTGATTACAGGGATCGTTTTGTCTGAGAGCGCAGCAGGTTTAATCAAGCTCGGATAATTTCACAATGCCTTGTAATGGGGTCCCTGAAGACCAAACCTGCGCCTGTTGTAGCAGGATTTCAGGAGGAGGGTGAGAGGAGGGAGGGAAAAAAGACATAGAGCAACCTTTTAACCAAAACCTTATCCCGCACTGGAGTTGAAGTAAGTGACAAGCTATTTTAGCATCCTGTGTGCTGCCCTTGGGACCAGGCATTACACAGTCACCCCCTGCCACATGCAACAACAAAACCTACATACACACACATACACCAGGCCCTTAATGTCTGGCAATTTGCCAGGCTGTCATTGACAAGGTAAGTGATGATTTCAGTGGCGACGATAGGCAAAGCTAAAAGGGAAAGGAAACTTCAGAACAATGAAACACTGCTTTGGAGTTTTTTCTGTTTCTCCCTCTCCGCCACCTCCTCCTCCACTGGAAAAGGAGAAAGGTGTCAAATTTGTGACAAGTGAATTGTTTTTTTCTTCTTTGCCCGCCCCACCCTTGATGTGATGGCGCAGATGATAGAAAGTTTGTGGAGTAGCATGGCAGGCTCGTAGTTTGACCTACTTAGGTTGCACTGCACACCTTGTAGGCGTTAGAATGTGGCTGCAGCATTTCATCACACTATGCAAATAAACATATCACCTACATTACGTCAAATTTTCATCAATGCATTTTCATAGATACAACATTTCAAAACCAGAGATCAGTTAAAAATTCATTTCATTTTCTGCACAAATTCAGAAAATATCTAAAGCAATAAAATCTCATTCGGATGCAGAGAACAAAGTTGCTTAGTAGTAGAGAATACAAACATTACTAAACACAACCTTTCTATGTGCCGCAAACAGCAATTAGCAAAATCGACAGAGAGGTTAAATATTAGAGATACAGGCTTCACGTTACTTGAAGACTAAACTGTTTTGATATAGTGTCAAATAATTGTGGCATTAATGACTGTTATCTTAAAGTGCCTGTCAAAAATGCACAAACAGATGAGAGGTAGACACAAACATGCTGATAATTGATAGTCTCAGATGAATATTTGAAGTCAGTATAATTATTACATTCATGTGCCTCGGGCTGTTTTGACCCGATGTTGTCGTTGCACATCATTCTTATGTTAGCTGCTGAGGTAACAGTGTCACTGCTCCGGTTCACATTAAAACATAGTTCAGCTAATGTAATGGAGTTTTTTTTTTTTTTTAGATGATTTTTAGTTTTTACATTTACATTTCGGTTTAAACTAAATTTAAACTTTGAACTCATGGATTAGTCCTAACAATTAGACAGTGGTAACACATGTTGAGATATGATGTTGTAAAAGTGGTTTCAAGTTGCAAACCATTTTATGATGTCCGGCACAACTAAGCTGATACAATATAAAAGTTTGGATTTCAAGAGTTGAGCCGGAGCAATACAAACAAGTACAAAAAGTGGAACTTGCATTGCAAACTTGCAAATCCCTATTTTACTGGTATCACAGCATATGGAAACATAGTGTACAGGAATAAAAGGTACATGGTGTTAAACAGTATATTGTGCAGCCTTATCTAATATCACATGGCCATAGTAAACCTGACTGGCAGATGTCGAAAACATCACCTTTAATTTGATAGATATCTGCCTACATACTATTCATTTTGACTGTGGTTAAGTTGTTTGAAAACAATTCTTTCCTCTCCCCACTGTGCTTCATTTACAGCAATTTCATATTTGCTTGTTGTCACAGTGGGCAGACAGTGATGGACGCTACAGAGGCCTACGACAAGAACAAAGCTGAGGACCATTGTGTGTGCTATATTTATATCTCTTCTCAACGGGTTGTTGCTTTGATGTTTCATTGAAGAAAAATAAAGTGTTATGTTCAAGATAGCCTGCTTGTTCATTATTTAGACCTTGGTGCTTTTCACATGAACTACGAGACACAACTTACAGATTTTTTTTAGGTCTTTGTGCACTGTATGGTACATTTTTTATGGTTTCTCAAATCTTTTGCAGGCAAATTGGAGTTTCTAAGGTTAAAGTCTTGTAAAGCAAACAAATCTTTAACTTCCTCAGAAGGATGGAAACAAGGGTTGCACGGGGGTTAGTGTTTCTTGCTTTCTGGTCAATCTGAACTGCCAATAGTTTTTGGCTATCTGTCTGCATGTTTCAGTGTCAGCCCTGTAACTGTGGTCATTGCCTAGGGTGTACCCAGCCAATAGTTGCAAAGATAGTATATTGTCCCTTATACTGTATGTACAGTATGTACTTTCAGTACATTTCTTATCCTTCAAACATAGTCATGTTGGGTGTCAGATACACTGAATTCAATTGCAAAAGTAGGGTTCTATGATCATTAACTGCCAGATTGGTAAGTTTGGGACCATTGTCTGTATTATATTGGTACATTTGATGTTGTACTAGGGGGTTTATTACTTAAACCTTGGTGCTTTTTACATGAACTTATATCTGCCACTTCCTGCAAAACAATAAAACAACTTGAAGAAATGTTAAGAACCAAAAGAATGGATACAGCTCGAAGGGACAGGTGGGTTGGTACTTGGGGGGGTACGGAAGAGTGCAATGGTGGTGGTGATGGTGGAGGAGGGTGGTTTGCACTAAGAGATATTTAAAGGCGAAGTAGATGGTGCTTTGTTAAAAGATGCATTCCCCTGGGTTGCCTGAGTCGAGTCGCGGGGATCTGATAGCACAGCGCTTCCTGCTCCGGCAACACCTCCCTTTTTGCTGAAGGGGAAGATAGGCTGGCGTGTAATTATACTGCAAGGGCTTTTGGGGGCTCTGACATACCTGTCACCTGGGAAGAAGAAGCAGAGGAAGAAAAGACATCTGCATACCTTTTAGTTCTGACTTCAGAATCGCAAAAACTTGTCCTTTCTCATTTGTTTCAGACGCTTGGCGCTTTATTTTTTATTTTCTTCCCGTCCCGTTTGCCCATAGAGAGAAGCTTGTTTGGAAGTTTCGCTCTCTTTTGCTCCTGCATTTGATGACTTTCAGGAAAGGGATGAGGAGAAGGAGGAGGAGGAGGAAAGAAACGAACCAAAAGGCTTTGATTGAGATTTGAAAAATGGTTACTAATGAGAAGAGATAATCATTGTAAAGTGTTGGAGGCTTTTGTCACCGACTCAAGTGGCAAGTGAACGGAGCCCATTTCATCATTTGCACAATAACAAATTGAAGTTAATAAGTGACGGCGATAATCAGTGATCAAACACAATAATGACAACAATGAGACGACAGTTAGGGACGCGTTCAAAGGCAGCGCTGATTCTGTAAAAACATCCGAAATGAGCACTAGGACAATGCGCTCTGATGGGATTAGCATCATCAGGGTTCATTATTATTTCCCAGAGTCCATTGCCACACATTTACACTGCATGAATACATCTCCTTTTTATTAGATGCAAGATTCAATTTGCCATAACTGTCAAGTAAAAAGACTGTCAAAGGCCATCTATCTTATAATGTGAACATATATTGAGAAGCCAGGGTGGACACCTAAAACCTTGATGGGATAGCTTCCAGTCATGTGTCACCCCTTAAGTAAAAAAGCATAAAAAAGTGACTTACTGATGCTTTAAACTTTTTTTTAACTTCTTTTTCTGTGATTTGTCCTATAGCCATCTGTTTCTCTTGTTCACCTCTTGCTCAAGAGTGAAACATATTCCTTCATCCCCCCAAACTACAAGTATGTCTCAGGCCTAAAAAACGTAACTGTTATTACTTGGTTTAGGATAGGCACATGTCAGTATGATATAAAAAGGGTTGTATATTTCATTTATTCCATATGTTTCGTATGGTTTCCCCAGTCTCTAATCGTATGTGGGTAACAGAGGCACACCAACATTCTCAGCTATGTGTGTCAGCTCTGCACTGGTTACTATCAGACTAGTGGACCCCACGATGTTCCTTTTCATGTCTAACAGCGGGGTAGAAATGTTAAATTGTACCAGGCCCTCCTTTACATGTATATGAAAATGTCCTGAACAAGGTGCTTATCTTAATAGATGAAGTAGGAGCAAAAAGAAATATAATTTTAATCAAATCCCAGGCTTCAACTGTGTGTCGGCATTGAGTGCTATTGAAGCCTCAAATTCCTTGTTGTTGGGGGGCCCAGAGAAAGACACGCAGCGGGGGGTGTCTTGCGGTGTAATTATGCCACACTTACAGGTATTTCTGTTGCTACAGTCATTATCTTTCCCTTGTAAAGAGGAAATCAATTTGTACAGATGTATATGAGGGAGCGGGAGATTGCCCAGAGGGAAGAGAAAAGAGGAGAAGAAAGGAGATGCGGTGAAAGGGGGACAGTGAAAATTGAGGATAGATGACTTGTTATTGGTCGCCGTGCAGGACTTGTTTGTTTGTGCGTCTGATTGGCTGCAGTTATAGGTTGCATTCAGGCGAGAGACACAATGAAAAAAAACATGTCTTTGAATTCGACTCATTACTTTTGTGTATCAGTTTACACATGTTTGACATAATGTTTTGTGCTGCAGTAAATAGTAAAAAACTCTCAAATTTAGTTCTATAAAAGTAAGAAGAAAAGTAAATCTAAGAAGAAAGTTATGGAATGCTATAACATAAAAATATGTCTACCCTTCTATTACAGGCTTCTAACAAGCAGCCATTATATTGGCATTTAGGGAATACCTTCTGTATAAATACATTTTGCATCGTGCTTACTCCCATTTGACTGTCCAAGTGAGATGAAGGAGGGCCTATGGAGGTGACATAATGATTCCAAGTCCAATCAAATGACCTTTATTTGAATAAGACAAAATTCAAACTTGGCCAGCTCCAGATTCCAGCTCCATGACATAGAGTAAGATATTCCACCTTCCAGATATTGTTTGAATATTTTACAAAGTTTGAGAAAGACTGTGTCTGTTATAACATGTGTGGATATCAAAAAATAACATTTTACACTTCTGAATAAAAGGAGCAATCTGGACAGGGTTGATCCTGTCTTGGCCCTGGGCAGCTTAATGAGCATGACTTTATGGCTGACAAATGGTCACAATCTGGCCAACGAATCATACAGTATGTCCACTAACTTAAATTACTGCAATTAAGGTCATCCGCTGTCCTGCTGTAGTCTGGTCAAGAGAAATAACATCACTGTCCACAATTATTATTATTAGCTTGTAAGATATGACACCATTACTGTCCGGCCTTTGAGCTGCTGTCCTGATTGGCCATCTCATTGCTAATTAAGCCACACCATTTTACAAGCATATTGGAATGATGTTAGAGTGTTCTGTCATAGAAGATACAATGTTGTTCTTATGCAGTGTCCAGACCAATTAGTCCCATTACAGCCAGGCCCATCTTGTGAGGAGGTAGGGGGCACTGCCCGGAGGTGGTCAAGACACACATTCAAGCGAGACTGATATCTATGTGGATAGAATATGGGATTAAGAAATGCATTTACACACACACCATAAGTGGTGATTTCTGTGTCCGGCTGGCATGGCGTGAACATTGGACAACCCCCCACTCGCTCTGTCCAGCTTCTGCAAGTGATCGCTTGGATGGGCTTACCCTCTGAGGACGCATCGTTTTAAATTACCATTGGCATCCTGACACCTTGCATTGCACTGGGACATATTTTGGAGGCATGAGTGGAAAGGCATATGATGTCCATCTTGCTGCTCTTATGTAATACACAAGCATGGTGTTTTTTAGCCCTAAAGCTCATCTGTATTCTGTTACACAAAATGCTGGCAACAATGGGCCTTAATAGGAGAGTACACCAGACACATAGTACTTATACAGACTAATCTATTTGACAACACATTCATATTTTGGATGGTTGGAGGAAGAGTACCCAGGAGAACATGCAGACTCCACATTACAAATGACTGACTGAGTTGGACCCATACATAGAACAACGTGAAGGGGAAAAAAGAAAAATCAATATACTGCTGGCTAATTTAGAAAGAAAACATTTGACCTTTCCTAAATGATGAGGAGCAAAGCTACACTTGGCAAGGTTAATAAAAACTGAAAAATCTTCCTGGACTTGTAACTTTAAACAATCATTTGTCATAACAACTTCATGAAGATGATAATGTCATGGTTGTTTGTCTGGCCCTGGTGCTCCCAAATTACTGCCTTAAGAAAACACTGCATAAGTATTCACCTCCATCACTCCTGAAAGAAAGGTTATGACCTAGAAACTGTGCAGGCTAATGAGGATTTAAAAATAGTGTCCTCAAGCTTTGTCCATAGAGCGAATGGGGTAAATATAAGGTGAGTTTTGGTGACTAGCGCTGTCATCCATGAATCTGTCGTTTAGACTTGGTTCAGGCCTACTTTAGCGCTGGTTTAGGCCCATTTACTTAAGTTTTGGTTGAGACCTGAGTCCCTTTCTTCAGATCTAGTTTAATGAACAGCAGCGTTCGATTGGCAGCTCTGTTGGCCAATAGCGTTAAGTTTGGGACACGGGCGGGACTTTGACAAAATAATCAATATGACAGATTACCTACTTTATATCACAGAAGAGGATCAGACTATCATTTTTATTCGTTAAGAAAATAAAATTTATCATTTCTAGGCTTGGAAATACTCAGAACTTCAGCTTTAATGCCTAGATAAACACTGGTTCAGAATTTATTTAGCCATGGTTTATGCTATGACTTTCTTTAAACTAAGCATAGGAACATTTTAGGAGGGGGCTGGAGCCATAATAAGTCTAGAAACGCCCCTGCCATGAACAGCAAGATAATACAATAAGATAGAGAGAGGAAGTTAAAGTTTTCCCATCTCCTGACCTAATTACATCCCGTCAGTGGCTCCAAGTGCACCACATTACCTTTGGAGTCCGACGTGCTTTATAAAAATTTCCGAGTTATTCTCAACTGTGCCTTTTTTTGAAATCTTCATCTTCTTTGTTTTGCCGCCTCAGTTGTAGCCCTCCGGGGACGCTGCTTGTTGTAGGAGTCGGGAGGAGAGGGTTGTTCTTTCCTTTGCTTTGGTTTCGGTTGGTAAAAGAGAATAAAAATAACTCCTGCCAGGCTTTCATTCACTACAGCGGTGAGGACAAGATTTAACAAAGCAGTACAAGTGCTGAAGTCCTGGGGATGTCTGCAAAGAGGGGAGTAAACAAGATAGGATCTGACCTGAGACAAAGCAGAAGGCATTGTACAATGCAGTGTATGTGACATGTGCGCTAATGCAATTCAATATAGTGTTAAAAGCTTAATTTAAATGCAGTGATTTAAGACAGAAAAGGTTACTAGTGATTTCTCTTTATAGAGTGTTGTGATACATATTAAAATACATTACTGAGACTCCCCAAGGAACGCTTTTCTGGTTAACCAGGCTTAAACTCACCTTGCATGCACACTATACTGTAAAATACAGCAGGGTGAGGTAAAGAAGTTAAATCTGTCGAATGCAGATGGCTAGGAATGGATTTTTGCACCTAAAGGCTTCTTCAAATTGCACTATATTATATTTATTGATTGTTTGATTTGCTGTTCAACTTTGGTTGTTGTAAAGTGCAGTATAAATGTGCTGATTGATTGATTGATGTAGAAAATGATACATCTACATTGCTTGTTAAACTCGTGATAGTTGACCAATGTATAAATAAAACATAGACAATGAAATAAGTGTAATTGTGAAAAGGTTCAGTCATGGTCTACGTCTTAGTATTATAGTGGTTCTAGTTTTACCATTACAAGGCACAAGGCTGTATGTTTTGAGAAGAAACAGCTGTTCAGAGCCAAAGGGCCCCTGGTGAGTGCCCACTAGAGCTTTTAGTTACGTCACCTGAAATCTCTCTTTTGTATTTTAAACTCTATTTCCCATAAGGCTTTGTTTCTCCTCCATGTGTCCAGAGGGGCTTGTGTGTGTCCTTCTGCCGAAACATCATCCCTCACATGGGCAGACTTAATGGCACCTTTCTAACATTAGCATGTAAGCACCTAGAGGCCCGGAGGACAGCGAGGTCTGCCAGAGGAGGCCCCAAATCTGAGATAATCTGTGTCATTCATATTGTGCTGGCTGACATAAATGATCTGATAATGCTCATGTGAAGTGAATTAACATCTGTTGTTGGAATGGGCCTAATGTTTAGCCATTCATCAATTTCACAGGATTATGTTGTTGACCAGAGCTTTGTCTCTGTGCTGTGTGTATGTGTGTCGAACACTCGAATATCTGGTGGCGTTTAAGACAACCTAAGCAAGCATTAAAACGTACCAATGTCAAATTTGTTGCGTAGGTAGCTTTTATCATATGTTTTAAGTCCTAACATATTGGATCTTGCTTACGAGTTGTGTAATAATGTGTTTAACTGAAATAAAATGTGTATGCAATTGTGTAGCAGTACTGTCCACAAAATACACCTAAAAGTGTAATTCATAAAGTTGAACATTTTCAAAGCTGTTTTAGCTTATTTAGCTTATTTCAGTCCTTATTTACCATACTAGCAATTCATAAGGTGTCCTGCACTTGCTTAGTGAAAGATCATTAGTAAGACAAGCATTCAGGAGAGAATGGGCAGTTTGTCTTGAGAGAATTATGTAGTCTAAATACTACTTTACTTTAGTGTCATTTGCTTTAATTTGGTTCCATTTTACATTTAAGATTTAGTACTATTCCGAAATACTACTTTAATATGATTTAGCCTGTGTCAAATAGTGTGTTTACAGTTATTACATATAGTTCATCTTGAGCTGCCTCTGGTACCTGTAAAATAAAAAGACAGAAGGTACATCTTTTTCGATAGGTCTCACGAGTAGATCTTCCCTTGAAACCCAGCTCTCAGACCCTCTTCACATGGCCGCTGGAGTGCTCTCCAATTATACAGAGCACATTTCACCCTGGTGACCATACGCACTCCTAAGTACCAAACTCTCCCGCACCATTCTGCATTTGTTTACATGAATATTTAAGGATATTCTTCGGAAAATAAAAGGAGGTGCAAAAAGCGCTTCTACAAACACTAGGCTGCAATAAAATGCAGATGAACCCCGCTCTCTTCATCAACAATTGCATATGAGCAATTTTCAGGGAGCCGAAAATGTACTTCTTTATCAGACGAGAAAGCGATCCAGAGAAATGTATGATTCTCCCAAACGAGGGATCGCTTTTTGTTTGTTTTCTGTAAATCACTAAAGATCTGTCTGCAGCAGCTGAGGAAGACGATAGAGAGAGAGGGAGGAGAAGGATGGTGAAGGTGGTGTGATGCTCATTCACACAAAACACAAGACAAAAAGGAGAAATATTCAGCTCGATTCAATCAAGCTTAATTCTATTTTGATAATTGTGGGTGCTGGGCGTCTGGGCCTGGCTCGGCGGGGAGGCAGTGACTTGTGTACGAGACTGACAATGAAGTGGGTAACAACAGCTGCTGATGGCGGGCGAGCTCGTGTACCTCGCCGCTCAAGTCTTGTCAGTCACATCTCCCCTAATTAACCAACATCTGCTTTCCATTTTCAGTTACACTGCGTCGCCAGCTTGTCTCATATGAATCACCGACTTCTGACCTCCCTGGAGGTAGGCACTCGCTGTCACTACTAGCTGGCCAGCATCACCACTAAGTTTCTATACTTTTTTTCCACAGTGAGGCCTTGAGATCACATGGGGAAGGGGACAGTGGTAGTTTTACATCCTCTGAGATGTCTCCACCCGTCGCCTCCTCCTTTGGGACAGCTTGTACTGGAACTGTTTGCGTTCTGCTGCTGTTGGTTCAAACATCCTCTTGTGGCCCTGTCCTGGCTCTCAGTGAAGGACCCTGCTTCTATCTCAGGAGCTTGGGCCTATTCCCAGACCAACTCCCGAACAGGTGTGGGCATAGATACACACACACAACACACTCACAACACATACACAACACACATACAAACACATACAGCAGTGTGTCTCCTCCTGGAGAACAAGGCTGGGCTTGTAGCGTTTTTGTCTTTTCTGCCTCAAAACACACCACATGAACATTAGGAAATGCACCAGCTGTTGATTCTACTACAGACAAACACTCTTTTGTCTAATATTTTCCACAGTCATTATCAGTGCAACTATACATTATATAGACTTCCTAATATGATTAATCATATTGGTATTTATATTGTGCACTATAAGTCTGTGTTTTGACATTGCCAGATAATTATAGTTTAAGCACTTAAAGTAAGTAAGTAGTACTCACTTATTTTTAATTTAAGTTTTAAAAAAGTTATGTCAGGTAATGTCTTTAACTGACTCAGGCTGTTTTTGTGATTGTTTCTTATTGTGAAATGTGTATAGAAACATTAACATTTAAATTAATCTTTGAATGCTTCAGAAAAAAGTGTCAGAATAATATTAAAAAGCTGTCCTTCTCACAATAACTTGATACTTGATGTTCCTACACAAGCTGTAGTAAGTTTTTACTGAACAGTGCTGAGTGTTGCACCAAAAACAATAAGTCCAGTCTTTTATCTGCTTCGTCACACATTTCTAACTTTCTCACACGCTGCAATATTCAGCGCTAGTCCCTTACCTCAATTCAGCTCGTAAGTGAGCAAACTCTCAGCGGTTTAGGAAACAAAAGGCTAAATGATTACATTTAAAATAAATTAACAGATGGGCACAGGCTTGGGAGGGGAAAAATATGATTTCATACAAATGATTGCATTCTCTCTCCCCTTTGGTGTAAAAAGTAGATTCAAGAACACTTTTAAATAATTTGTTCAATTTGTTCCACAGCCAAAGAAATGCGGCTTGCTGGAAATCCAGATTCATTAAAACTTAATTAATATGCATCATTATGTAAATGAGGGTGCAGTTAATGAGTTCTTAAAAGAAGCCTTCCTTAATTAGTTCACTTTTAATGGCATCATCATTTATCTTTTTTCTTTGAAGCAGAATGACGGCACGGAAGTAGCCTTTCCCAAAAGTACTCCAAATTTTACATTCTTTAATTATCCCTATATTTTTCTCATTTCTATATGATTGGGAATACATTCAGGACACTAAGTACCAAGACTTATTTTAAATCCCTTTGTCATTCGAAAGCATGGTTTTTGTTTTTAGGTCCAAATTATTTTCTTGCAGTGCTGGTTGACCTTTAAGGGGCTTTAAGATATACATTTAAATATTTAATTGCTGACTACTTTTGGCCAATGGGGATTCTGGTCCAAGGATATTCTATATAATTAATCATACATTTAGGAAAAACCCCTTCTATGTCGGAGGTATGGAATCAGTCTGACGTACCTACCTTTGAATTGTCACTGTAGAAGCTTCATCAAGTTGATTTTTATTTATTAGTCCACAATGTCTCGTTTGACATTATGCAACATCTGGGCTCCTTGCGTAGTGGCTGACACTAACATATGGACGGGCTCCATCTCCATCTCGCCAACAGCTCGATCCTAACATCTCCTTCGCAGCGGTGAAGGTTGAGGGCCACACCGGCAGAGGCCCCGACTACGTTTCATGTTGTCACCGGCTTTACCTCAGCGCCTAATTGATAACCACTGGCATTTGATCTGAAGGCGTTCAAACAGCCAGTCTATCTTTGTGCCTCCAATAACTCGAACCATCTGTTGTTGCCCAGCCTCGCCGTTCATTAAATCTAATTTCCTTTGCAGCAGAAATAAGGTTTTAATTGTATGTCTTGTGTGAGCTGGGTTACCATGCAGCACAGAGTAATGGGTTTTGGAGCGAGATGGCAGGGATGCAGACTATATAAGGAGGATGGAGGAGAGATGGATGGATGATTGATTTAGTGTAAATTCTGACCACGGTTGTTTTTACAATAGGAAGGTAATATGGAGGGTGGTGACAAATATGTAACAACTTAAATACACAATGGAGTAATGGACACCAATATTATGCAGTATATGAAAGTGTAGTGGCTCAGGGGGAGCAGATTACCACAGCTAGAGAGACCTGTTTTTTACAACTCATCTTACCCAAAAGGACACAACATGTATATGTACTAGTTCGAGTTGACATCTAGCTATGGACATTGGGCAAGATGCTTTGCCCTTCTTGCAAGGTACAGTGTATACACACAATTTTACATTTAATGTCAAAAAATATATTTACAGCTTTACAAAAAAGTGGTAAGTGGTCCAAGTAAAACCTAAAAATATTAGATAAACAAAACTATTGTGATTATAACGTTGCAAAAGTAAAGAGTCAATCAATCAGCCCATACTGAGCTCCTGTCATCCTTCATATGGAGGCTACATAAATAATGTTAAATACTGGGAGGCAGTGCACATGACACTAAGGCCATTCGCAATGTTATACCACCCACCACATTCTGCTATCTGCCAGCACCTTGAACCAGCTCCAACAAAGAGATATAAATAAGAGTTAGTCTTGGCGACTCGCCCCACGTCGTTAGCCAACTTTAGCATTGCTGTATTATCATTTTTTCTATGTTAAAACAGTTTATTTTTAATTTAGTACCAGCTTAGCTAAACATACTGCCTACCTTTATGATAAAAGAGTTGCTTACAAGACCCTCACCAATGGGCTTAGCAAAGTATTTTAATCACCATCTGTGCAGGAACATGTACCTGGTGTATTAACCAGCGCTGTAGCACTTAGTCAGCCCAATGTGGTCGCTGCCAAAATGGTAATAGTATCACGCTTCTCACTTTGCTAAACGGGACATATTTTTCCAAGCTTTTTGTATTAATTTTGGGCACCTCTAGAGTTGCATGTTGTGTTTTACTGTTCAAAGATTGCAATATTTGTTGAAAGCGTCCTTTTGGCACTATTTGCTCTCTATCAGATTAGTTGAATGGCCCTTTAAGATCCATTTTTTTGCTGCTGGCCATGCCCACATCATTATTACAGCAAATGCAAATACAAATGCAAGATTAGGGATGCATGAATGGATCAAACAGCTCAGAAAATTTAAGTTATTATAAAAGGTGACCTTAAATGTTCAGTAAAAAAAGTAAAATAGCAAATGCAAATAACTCTTATAACATTTGTAATTATGAACAAAGGGGATCAAAACTGCGTGGGTATACCACACTCACCAGACGAAAGGCTAGAGTGCAGGTTTTACAAATGTGTCCCATGTTGAACCATCTGTTGAATGGTGGGGTTTGAACAGAGCTTTTTGGACAAAAAACATCTGTCTCTTCCTCAAATGTTTGGTGTAATGGCAATGCTTCCTGAAATGTTCCACTTTTACCAAATATAAATCTTTTTTAGAGCAGGCCCAAGGAACTTTGTGATTTTGGTGGCAATTAAGGAAAAAAACAACATGTTATTTTGAAAGTTTAGATTCAGATTTAAATATTAATTGCCTTTCTATGAAGACATTGAAATTTACCACAGAGAGGGTAATGCCAAATGTAAGAGGAAAAGCCAGACAATGTAAGGCCAAATCCATAGACATATAGGCAATAGCACAAATTATATTGCACAAGGAACAGACACCAATAGATTAAAATATATCCAAATCCAGGATTTATACCCTAGTATGACTTATGGACCAGTGATATTCAAAACAGAACACAAAAACTATTTTAGATTATAAAGATCTATAAGTCTATTGTGGCTCAATGGATAGAGCATTTACCCCTGAACTACAATCGCATTGGCAGTTTACCATTGTGAGACAGAGCCAATGCTTGAGCTAAGATCTTCACTCTCCAATTTTTTTTTTTTTCAAACATCACATAGACTTTTTTTAAATGTAACATAAGAAGATAAGACATCCACACTAATTGTTTTTGGCAGCGGTTGAATGTGTTTGTTTGGAGCTGTACATTTGTAATCTAATTATGCTACATCAAACCTTGTCCTTTTTAGACTGGCAAAAAGAGAAAAAAAAAACTCCAGTCATCAAATGGGCTTGTTTATAGTGTTCTTCATATAAATCAACATGAAGGGCCCTGCAGCAGTAAAGCGAGATCATCAACACAGGCAGTCAGTGTCTCAACAATGTTTATAGTTACATTTGTACATTAGCAGATATGTCCATTTAGTTCCCCTTTAATGCTAGCTTTGTGGACATGAACAAGGGTGACACGCTGCCCCGAAGAGACAGTGGGAAGAGGTACCCCCATTTCGTGCCATCACCTCTCCCGTCCTATCATGCCTACAGCAAAGCAGACAGGACATGGAGATAGCCCGGAGACAGTAGGGGTGGTGTGTGTGAGAGCATGGGATGTTTTTGACAGCTGAACAGATGTGATGTCCAAAGTTGAGTCGTTGGCCGTTTAGCGATGCCCAGTTAGATTAGCACCAGGATAAGAGAATGAGAGGAGGATGGAGCTAACATGTTGTTTTGCTGTTTAGTCGCCTCTTCTAGTGGAGCAGCTGAGGGAAGTGACATGTTTGAATGCTGTGTGGGGACATAGACAAAGAAATAAAAATTTAATTGTGTGAGATGTTCCTAATTAATTCTACAGTTCTATTATCAAGGTGAAGTGAGTATTTTAGGTCTTGCAAGTTCTTTTAAATTAATGAATTAGATATATTGCCCATTCTCAAAGCACTTAGCAATTGTGTCTCTATTCTTTCTTTTCAACACCAAATGCTCTCATACAAAGTTGGTTCTAAGTCTTGCCTAAGGGCACAAGGTTAAAGTGGGAATAGAATCACCAACTTTAAGATAATTGGACAAGCTGCTCTATCACCTAAGCCACTACAACTTTGCCTCACATTCTTTCAACTTAGTGTATGTGTTTTGCTAAATGGCAAGGCAAGGCAAGGCAAGTTTATTTGTATAGCACGATTCATACACAAGGCAATTCAAGGTGCTTTACAGAAATAAAGACAAGTTAAAGAAAAAAAAAAGTACAAGCAAAACACAATCAT
>JAVQKG010308339.1:0-11045 GCA_036025885.1 Hypseleotris bucephala
TTCCACCACCTCCTCCGCCATAAGGCAGTTGGTGTTATAGCAGTTGACGCAGACGCATGGGGCGTTCCGCCGATATACATTTGCTGTCGTTTACGACAGCCTGGGTCTAGTTTTTAACATTAACCTGCTCTTGTGGAGGTGACCGAAACTCCTTGGTTTTGCGGGCTGTCAGTGCTGCAGACATGTTTAGAGCCTGCATGACTTCACTGTAGCGAAATCTTTGGTTGTCTTGCAGCTGCTCCACAAAGCCATCTGAAAAACCCACTATTGCTTCCACCCTGTGTCGCACTTGACAATCACAGAGAAAAGATAGCACTTGGCAAAGCTGAAAAAAGAAAAGTTATTAATGAGAAATCTGGAAAGAAATATGAACAAATCTCTATAGTTTACCTCAAGTTTTACAGCTTCAGGAAATTTAATTTCAAGCAATCCTAAAGAATTGTTTTGGTCATTTTCCAATATCCATTCTTTCTTGTCAATACAGTTTTTTTCTGTTTGTCCCTTTAGGGGCTCCATTTCATCAAAAAATGCCTGTGGTAGTAAGAGAGCTAGAACTCTCCTCAAGTCAGCATCCTCAAATACACCCATCACAAGCAGGATATAAAACAGTCTAATTAGTGGGACCAGCAATAGCTCCACGTTGCCCCCTGCAGGATCCCTCAGAGCCAGACCCACGACTCTCACGGCAGAAGTGAGCATCTCTACTGTTAGCTCCTTCAGTGTATCTAAAGGAATTTCAGGAGAGTCAATAGAGACTTTTGCAACTCCATTATCACTCTTTTCATCATAACTAACAAAACATGGAGTAGAAAAACACATCTGTGGTTTAAGGGTAAAGGCCTGTGTGCTTGGAATAATGCAGCTATTGACAGGGCTAGGACTAAGAGAAATGGCTTTGGTCTGGTCCATCATTGGAACAATGTATTCATGGTTCATCATGAGACATGCTGTGCTGTGACAACTAAGATGGACCTAAAATATAAAAAATAAATATATATTAGTATTTTAAATCTGAAAATGTATATTTATAATACATATTACATTTGACTACATAACAGTAAATACCTGAATAAGCAACTGGTAAAATGCAGAGCGTAGCGGGCCAGAGAGGTGGGGATTCTGTATAGCATGAAACATTTGGGACTGGTCTATTTGGCTACAAAGGGCGTGGCAAATCCTGGTGTTTCCAAGAGCACATAAAGAGGAGTAGAGCAGGAGGGTGTGGTAGTGAAAGGTCAGCAGGTCATCATGTTCTGACAACTCCAAAATATCAATGCATCTGTAACAATAAAAAAGACACTTGTTTATGCCTAACACACAAAATTAAATATACCGTACTATATAATTATTTCCAACTACATATGTTACCTGTTTTCATCTGGAATCTGAAGAGACATTATCTGAGAGGGCTCTGTGCATTGTAATGCCCAACCATGGCAATTTTCTGTCTGCTCTACGAACACTTTCAATGCATTATCAGGAATACGGCTCCAGGAAACTTGGCAAAGTTGTTGGACTTGTAGCCTCTGAGGGCACTGAGGACTGGTGTCCCTCCTCAGGCTGCGAAACAATCCTGCTGATAAGGGCATCACACTCTGAAAACATATGCAGTGTGTAATGCATTTTTAATGTAGAGGCAATATTACATTTAAAAACGGATTATTTTGACAAATAATAAAATAACATTACCTTAACCTTCCCTAGTTCAAATTGAAACATGTTGCTTGTTGTTGGCTTGACAAATACAGCAGGAAACAACTTTGTACTAGCCTCGACCTGGTTTTATGTTGAGAAATATATTATTAAATTGACATTATACATAAACAATAATCAGGCAAATAGATCAAAATAGAGACCTTATAGAAGGTTGCCATCTCCACTCCACTTGATGTAAATGTGAGAAGTCCAGTCGAAGTATCAATTAAACAGCCAATCTCCAAACCTGTGCTTCTTCGACTCTGAGACAGACCCGTGGCTTCTCCAGCACATACCATGTAACAGTTATTTCTTTTCACACTAAAAAAATACATTTATTTAAGATAAACAAGATCACATTATTCATTTGAACAATATACAGAGGTTCACAAACCTTTCCTGAACTTTTCCAGTATCATCACCAAGAGTTACGGTAACTGTGTTCACTTTGTCAATATCAAACATAGGACCTATTTGATGAAAGTCAGACGTCACCCAACCAACCCACACATTGAAGGGCTCTTGGCCGGGCAGGACACGCACTGAATAGTAATACTGAAAAAAAAAAGTTAGATTGGATTGGTATCTAAAAACATTAAAATGTATTCAGGGTTTTACTTTAGAGCTCTGGATCAGATGGTTATTGTCGTCTTTGTCAGCTACAACATCTTCTAAAAGTCGGGCTGATGAACTACTGCTGACCAGGCCTGGCTTTGTCCTCTTCAACATGAACCTTAAATGAAAACATACAGAGGCTTAAGACAAAATCTTAAAATATGTACAGGATATTTCAGCATTTTTATGTTACAATACCGTTGTTTGAGCTTTGATGTTTTGTCCTGGCTGTGATCCTTATGTTGATTGAGCTCATCTCTTGAACCGGCAAAGCTGTGGGCTGACTTCATTAGCACTTCGAAGTCTGAGTCCACCTCCTCCTGCTCTTTTCTCACTAAAAGGATGATAAGAATTAATTAGCGCATAGCCCATGGGAGTTGTTCAAAGTTAAGTCACTCATTTATCAATTACCCGGAAATAAATCTCTAACTTTTTCTATATCTCAGGCACATTATTTACTCACTGTTCACTATTTATCATCACTCTATGTTTAAAGTTGACATTTTCTATTAATTTATTTGAATTCTTTAAATAATTCTGGCACAATATCTTAATTAGAATTCAGCACATACCTGGTGACAAGCTGGAGGCTCCTGGAAGCATTGTTCCCACTGGATTGATGAGGACTGAGGCACATTCAACTGACATGTTTAGACGATAAAAAGACACCTCTTTGCTTCCACTCTGATGGGAAAATGACCGCTGAGAGACCCTTAAGCTGGTCAAAGAATCCTTTATGTTACTGATTCTAGTAACCTACAACATAAATAAACAAACAAAATAATCTACAATATACAATACAATATATATATATATTTTATGTTTAATCAATACTAATAATAATTCAAACTAACAAGTAAATTAGGGTCATCAGGCCTTATGGACGTATACTGGGGCTGCCAACAACTCATCCATAACGTGTGGTCTTTAGATGTGTGGATGGCAAAAGGCTTGTAGCCCTCCTGCAATCCACACACAGAAAAATACTGCAACGAGTCAGGATGAGAGCCGAGGTTAAGTCTCCCCATCTGGTTCACTCCAAGTCCGACAACTGGTAACAAGCCTGAAAAATATACAAAAAAAGCTTTTAACCAAAATCACCATAGCTGAAAAGAATTCAGTGTTTAGATGACAAAAGTAGTTGAAGGAAAGATAGACAAAAGCACTGGCCATAGAGAAAAAAAAGTGAAGTAACATGTAGTAAAGTAATTAATAACTTAAACAAACCGTCATTGATGACAAAGTCTCTAGCAATCAGTTCTGATCCCTTTTCGTTAAACAACAGATCTCCATTGAGAGTGACCTTCATGGTCTGTTCAGACATGTCAACCATGCAGCCCACTACATCACCTTTCTTCCAAGCATATCCAAGTGGTTCCCCGCCCTGGTGATACCACTGAGCCTAATCAGAAAAAATATACGCAGTTTCTCTCAAACACTGATAAACTAAATTGTTTTACTAAATTAATTTTATAATTTGAGTTTTAATATCAGGTAATAAAAAACACACAAAATTATCATCAAATCATCATCATCAAGATACTGACAAGAGCTTACCTCATATCCACTGAACACAAAAGCTTGGTCATCTGAGCCAAGCTCTCTATCTGGACTACAGCCGGGCCTGGCCCAGCCGACTGTCATATTCCCAGCAGTCAGTATTTCAAATTCAAAGTACCACTTCCCCTCAGTCACAGCATATGACTTATCTGGTCTGAACACCCGGCATTTCTCAGCAGGGAGGAGACATGGAGTTGATAATGAAGCTGCAAAACCAGGAAGAAAAAACAAAATAAATCAGATAAATCTGCAGTTTATTTGTCTTGAATTCCTCACCTGTACTAGACCACTGTATGTGAAACTGTGATTTAAGACATACTACAAAAACAATAATCCCATGAACTGTAGTGAACTTCAGTAATAGCTGATAACAGTATTGGGAAATATATAAATGCACATACTCCACTCCTGGTGAAAGGACTCTAGGCTGTAGCCATAAACCAGCATGGTGAAGATGGCATCTCTGACTCCCTCTCTGCCCACTCTCCTCCTTCTCTCATCAAGCAGGCTGTAGGGAACAAGGTATGGGCTTTGCTTGGCTTTTACATCCTACAAGCAGTACAGCAGAAAAATAGAGCAGTTTCAGTTTATTATTTCAGTATGTTATATTGTAGGTTGAAACACAATTCAGAGATGACCAAAAAACATGATCAAAACATTTTCTAAACAAAAACTTTTGACCAACGTGTTACCTGCTGAGTTCCATAAGTCCATCCATGCTTGATGTGCTCCTTGGCCCATATGAGGTGATCATTTTCTGCTAACAAATCCACCACTTTCTCAAGAGTTGGACTGAGTAAAACACTACTCAAGTCTAGAGGTGCAGGCTTGTAACCAGAAGGCAAATCAAATCTAAAAATAAGTTTACAGTTGTTTTTAACATCATGCGAGAAAAGTGCTGATGTTAAATAATACATGAATTGCCCCATTGATAATGTATTATGAATGAGGAATTTCACACAGTCTTTTACATACTTGGAGGACAAGTTCATGTATCGGACTCTTTTCTCAGCACAGTCATCAGACAGTCCAATGTGAAAACCAAGGGCAAGCAGAGTCCTTCCAAGAAAATACACAGACATAAGAATATTTTAAATTGATTTTTGTTTTAATATTATGATTACACTAACCTGAGAATGTCCTCTGCTATCTGAATGTTTTGGTTCCTCTCAAGGTCTGCCAACTTAGAGAATTCAACCAGGCAAGGATCAATTTTTTTCTCCTCATCTTTTACCTAATAAAAGAAAAAACATTTACCTCATACTCCATTCAAGCCAACACAAGGATAATCGAACCAAAATCAAAATTAAATTTCCATTTTAAATGTAAACTTACAGGTCCAGGTTCCCATCCAAGTTCAATTTTATCCATTACCCAAAGTTCATGAATATTCTCTGCCATTTTTTCTCTGAGGTTTTCAAGTTGAAGGGGCAATACAATCTGTGAACATGGCAATTGTTTCATTCATTACAAATTTAACAGTACTTTATTATGTGCTTTTTTAACTTCATAGTGGTTACCTTGCTGATATCTACTGGATTTGGAGTAAAAACAACAGGTGCTGTTGGTGCAGTAGGGCCCATGAGTTGTTTTTCATATTCATGCTCGAAAATATATGTCTGACACGGCTCTACCTTCAGCTTGGTTTTCGGCAGCAGAGCTTCAGAACATGGAGCAAAACCTGGTGGAGGCAGGAATCTGAACTCTCCATTTCTTCCCCCAAACAAAAAACGAACCCTTTTGGGAGCAAGCAATTTGTTAGAACTTAATTGAAATATTACAGATATTTATGTATCTATTGATGCTCTATGGTAGAAGCTTTCTGGTACTGACCTGACACCTGCAGAGAGACTAACCACAGGATAGAGGAGCTTGTCATTGTGAAAGTTTTCTAGCATTCCTTGAACAGGAAGACCATTGACTCGGAAAGAGATACAGGGAGCACTAAGGTCCAGGCAACAGCTGACTACATCATTGTCTTTAAGCAGGTGAGGAAAAGGGGAGTTTACTCTGCGCCCAACAGAACCTGCAATTTACAAATCCACCATGAATTATCCACATATAGAAATAACTTGAAAACTTTTGAGAATTACACTGAACTGCTTCCCACCTGACCACAGATGCAGTCCATCAAAACCAAAGGAATTGAGGCCATCTCCAACCCCATTGCAGCCCCAGCCTGTTCCACCTGACGGCCTGGGTCTGTAACTAATGGAAGCCCAGCCAACACGCAAGTGAGTTGGTTCGGGAGTGAGAAAGTGGTCAACGTGATCTACTATGAGTTCATAGTACCACTTCCGATATTGGGCTGAGTTGTCTTCCACTGACAGAAAAATGTTTGGTCTTAAGCTGCAATAAAAGATGTAAGAAGAAAGTTGTTTATTGCCCCTTCGTAAATATTATCATAGTCTGAACAAGAAATTAAGAAAATTGCTTTAAAAAACGGACAAAACGTCAGCAGACAAATGTTTGAAGGCAGTTAACACCCCTGAAAAAACCCATACATTTATAATGTTGCCTTTAAACTAAATGGGCTGAAAGTAATACTACAGTATACATTTGAGAATAAACTCACAGCAACACATTTAAACCACAATAACTGAAAACAATGAAGAAAAACTACATCAAAAGTTGTTTAGCTCTGTACCTGATGACCTGATTAACTAGACGAGTTTGGAGCAGTAAGTCTCTGTAAGGCAGCAGGCTGTCAGAGATAAGGTTCTGATTGGAGCGCACTGCTACACCGTGGCACACACTCAGAGAGCAGAGCACTTCCAGGACCTGGAAAACATCAGCATCTCATCCACAAATAACTCCAATATCAAACAAAAACTGTCACAAAAAGAAATTCTTTGTTATGTGTTTTGTTTCAAGCCACATCACATCAGTGAACGCAAACTATTGTCAGAGAACACTGAAGGTAATTAATATATTTATTACCTCATGATTATATCCATGCTTGTCCAAGAAAGAGATAATAGACTGAATGTGTTCTTCTTTGATGACATTGATAGCCTCTGAGCTTTCAAGAAGAACAAAGTGAAGTACCTCCAGCACCCCTACAAAATAAAATAACATTTCTATGGCATGACCAGTATTAGCACAGGGCGTGCAAACAAAAGTCAAAAAGTAAAAGCAAACAACTAAAGAAAGAAGTTCCAAACTGTATTCTAATATAATAAATTGTAACTATAAAATGTTTCAAGTCCCTACCAGAGTAGGCTTCATGGCGGTCTAATTTACTTATTAGCCAGTCAAGAGAGGCTGAGAATTGGTCACAGTTGACACGATTTCCTTGAATCAATGCAGCTTAGAAGAAAAAAGAATGAAAATTAAAAAAATATACTGTATATACTCAAGATGTATACAAAGTGTGTGTTTCTCACCAAGTAGCTTATAAAAATGCTTGATAATTTCTTCCCATTGTTCATCTTTCTCACTCTGTGAAGGCTCAGCATAACAAGACACATCGCTATAGTGATGCAGATGGTCAATACATTCAACCACCATGTCTATTACCCCCTGAAAAAACACCCATACATTTATAATGTTGCCTTTAAAATGTTAACCTTGAATGTAACTCAGAACTTTAATACTTAATCTGTACCTCTTCTTGGAACATATGTTGGCGATTTTTCAGCACCGTCAAGACTTTCTGTTTTGCTTCTGGTCCTAGTTTCTCGGGTGGTGGCTGGAAATAAAGGATTAGATCCTGTAGACTCCACATTACTGTCTTCATAGGAAGTAAATCAGAGGTTAGGTTTCCTTGTTGAAGAGGACCATCCAGATTTCTGAAAAAAATAAAAAGTGGGAATGAGAATGCTCCCATAATGCTTGTATTTTCAATTCACTTTTATGTGTCTGTCATACAGTACCTATTAAAGGCAGTAAGGATGTGAGCAGAACTGCGAATAAGTTTTGCAGTGTGAGATTCTTCACTCTGAGACCGAAACAATGTTAACCCATCATCCATGTGGCCCTCATTGTGTAAAATGGCCTGGAAAAAGAATTTATTTTAATAAACACTAATCATGGTGTTCAAGATTTTTTTTTGTATATTTATACTTTTTACCTTACGCTGACAAACAAATGAGCTAGTTGACTTGGCATCAGACGTAACATATGTTAACCATAGTCCAGAATAAACATGCTGAAGGAAGCAAAGAGAGTCTCCATATTTAATCTCTGCAGTGCCCATGCCATTAACATTTGTGTTTGGACAAGGGTCAAGTCTCTCCTACAAAGCGTTAAGAGAAAATAACAATGTTACATTATATTTAAACACAATAAAGTACAATGCACAGGTTTATCCAGACCTTTGTTGATCTGAAGCAAAAAGCAGTTGTGTTGATATCAGCCATGTCACGATTCACCAGATGGAGCCCCTCCTCTTCTGTGAGACCGAGGTATCTCCCAGTAGTCAGGTGGCAGAGTCTGAAAGGCTGTCCCCAATGTGTGTGACTACCACTCCATCTAGGAGAGAAAAAGGCAATAAACATTTGTTATGTACTGTATACATTTTAGCTGGAATTCACTGGACCTTTCAACAAAAAGGTTAGAGTTTTTTTTTTTAGCAATCCAGGGGACATTAAGTTTGTTGGTGTGGGTCAGATTTGTTGTATCCAGCCCTGAGCAGAATAGCTGAAAGTTTACTTACACAACTTGGAGAATCTCTAGTCTCCAAAGAGAGCGGGCATGATTACAGGATGAACCAGTCTCATAATATAATACACTGTGCCAAGAAACAACAACATATAAGCACAGAGAAGTAGAAGCACAACTTTTTACATTTGAAAACTATATCTACTGACCTCTGAAACTCATCCCCCAGCTCTGTGAAGGGAATAGTCAAACAGGCGTCACTATGGCTATGAAGCAACCGTAGTGTGTCTCCCCCTCTTAGATATCCTGTAAGTGCAAATGCAAATGTAAAAAACAAGTAAACAGAACCATATTAAAGTATTTCCCAGTAGCTGAGAAGTATATATAGATCATAGTACAAAATCTCGCCTTGAGCAACTCCACCACCAGAGCAGATGGGACCAACACGCCAGAGAGTCTGCTGGAAAGCTACATCAACCACTAAATTGTCATTCAAGCTTTTGTTGTCAACAGAGCCACAGGACAGATGCTGCAACCAAAAGAAAATGATATTGGTCATTGAAAAACATAACCGAAGATGTGCATTGTTACAGTTAATATTTAAATTAGTTTTTATTTTAGTATTTGAGTTATCTTGATGTATTTGTTTTCTCAATATATGAAAGAGGATACTTACCAAATATCTTTCTGATGAGATGTTCACTAATAAAAGATCATCTCCAACACGAACCTTCTCACCATCTGATCTCTGTCTAGACGCAGGATGTACTATCCACCAGCAAGCCTCATCTAAAAATATTATCAGAGATTCACAATGCTTTAATAAAATAATATTGTTAACAAGATGATTAGAATACCTGTTTTATTCTCTTGGAGTCCAACATCAAATGCCAGTTTATCAGTTGAAGACTGAGATGAGAACAAGCAACTAAGATACTGGGATAAAAATATGGGTTAAACGTACAATTTATGCACATTGACCACAGTACAATTAGAAATCCTGCTTTGTATCATAAAAACTTACCATGCCACTGTAAGAGTGGAGAAACAACACTGCCTGTCCATAAAGAAGTGTACGATGGCTGCCATCTGCAGCTCCCACCTGAAACCACAATTAACTAACTCTTCAATTTTTGCAAGCCAAGTGCAAAACTGTTTCTAATCATGAAATATTTTTGTGACAAAATACATATGAAGATAGATGATGATTACATATTGGCACCAGGAGCATAACTTTGTAAAAGGTTTATTGGCAAGTCTTTGAGAGCACACCTTTACAGTCATTTGTTCACTGTGGGCCAGCATCTCCTGAAGAGCTCGAACAGAGAGACACTGTGCCAGCACAAAACCACAAAGAGAAAGGTCTGGAGGGACATTCTGTGAAAAAATAAGTCTATAGTAAAACAGGCACCAAAAATAAATCAAATCACTTTTTATTGTATAAGTTAATGCTAGTTTTGTACCTTAGAGTTAGAAGTTGACTCAAGAGAACAGCGCCTGCTGCCAAATCCCTCAGCAGCAAGACACAGCTTCACAAGCTCCGAGTTACAGGTCAAGGTAGTCTGCAAAACAACCTCATCTCCCTGATACAGAAAATACAATGATTTTCATTGTCATTAGTTTGAGGTTATTTCAGTCACATGTAAGATTTTAAGTCACTGTTAAAATTTTTGCTCTTCAGTTGAATAAATAATTGTGTAATTAAACTGCTTTTCAAACGAATACTATGTTCAGTTCTATTTTAAGAACTGTTTATTTAAAGCATTGTCGCACCTCTGTGTCAGTGTGCTGTAGACTTCCTTTTTGGGAATATACTGGACTACCTGACCCTTAATTCACCCTTCTGTCCACTCATCATATCAGTACAACTCTGCAACCAGTCAGTAGCACTGCCTGGCACTGACACATCATCCGCTTAATTACCCAAGGTCCCTCTAAAGCCTGAATTCAGAACTGACAATAATTAGGCTAATAATAACTGAATGCATTTGAGTGAGGTTTAAGAAAAATATAGGCAGTGTAATAATGACATAAATCTACTTCATCATCATTTTAATTTGTGAATCCAGTTTAATTTAGGGACCTGGGTGCTGTCCTCTATAGACAGTGTCCCTTTCTTTCAGTACGGGAGCAGTCATTCCTGTATGCCCAGTCACCAGACACTATTCCCTGTGACATGCCCTTATCAGAGGACCAAGATAATGAGCTGTGAGAGGACGACTTACAGTAAGGTAACGATAGTCAAGTCCGTTTCAGAAGAGGAACAGTAAGCGGAAAAGAAGTTAACTTTTAGAGCATGGGTGCCCAAACTATGGCCCAGGGGCTAAATGGCCCATAGAGCATTTTTGTGGTCCTTAGGCTTACCTCTCAATTTACCCAAATTGTCTTTTTACTGCATGCATGACTCTACATAATCAAGAAAGCATTCAGTGTGTAACAAGATATCTTTCTACTGTTCTGTGTGGTAATAATCAAGACACCTATTAAAATACATATTTGGTCAGAAGAGTATTATAATTTGACATGACATTTTTTTTTACTGATGTGGCCATCAGTAAAAAAAAAAAACATTG
>JAVQKG010308379.1:0-12046 GCA_036025885.1 Hypseleotris bucephala
ATTAGCCAAAATAAATTCAGAATAGTGATTTTAATTTAGACTACTACTTACAATATCAGCCAGTGGAATAAGTAAATTGCCCTTTAAAATATTCCTGCTAAACATAAGACAAAAAAACCCATCTTAAACCAAGTCATAACACCATTCAAATAAATCATCTACAAAATTAGCATTACTATTTCAAATTCAAGTCATATCAAACTGGTCTCGATCTCTTGCAGTACATGTAATACTTGCATCATACATGTGTCAATGAGAGTACAGTATAGACCACTTGACTCTCTCCTAATTCAAAGGACTGTAACCGAGGTGTAGAAGAGTTTTAGCTACAGCATCTAAGACTTACATCAGCAAAGCACCAATAACTAACTGCATCTCTCTCCCATGAAAAGCAACAAATAACCTCATTAAACACTAAAAATTCTTTGTTATTATGTTATTTATTTTCAAATGTATTTCTCCTCACCTTCTCCATTGCACCTTTCAGTATATTTTCCTCATCTTGGCCCTGATGGTAAGAGGCAGGTTGAATTGAGACACATTGCGTTGAGTTTGGTCTGTTAATGCTGTTGAAATATGTAGTAATTTTCTCTCCAGCGTCAAGTTGGGGCGAGGGAGCATTGATTCTCCTGGCTCTACATTCATCACACTGATAAGTCTAGAGTCAGTCCAGCTTCAGCGATCCATCCTTCACACAGCGGAGACAAAAGGACAGCAATATATGGGTTCTTTTATCAACGCTGTTAGTTTAAGTCTGGGAGCATTGTAGAGACAAGACAGTGATAACATTAGGACACTGCATTAGGTAATATTATACACAGAAGTGTGTGAATTAGCTGTCTTTTATAGCTTTTAAGACAAGGTATAGTCGGGAGTATTCCTGAAATGAGAGAATGTTAAAATGAATTGAATTAAATGAAATTATTTTTTTAGGATATTTACAGACCTTTGAAGGGTCCATATTATATTTTCGGTTTTATTTCATAACTTTATACCTAACCAGTGTCTTTTTTATTATTATCTTTTATTCTGTTTTTTCACTTTATACCTTCAAAAATTCCATTTTTTCCCTATTTGGGCATCAGTTTTTTTTAGGATGCTTTCAGATTTTTAAAATGGTCATGTTAAGCTGTGTGTATATACAGTATATTTAACCTATTCTCCTTTTTTCACTTTATAACTTCAAAAAACGATGTATATTTTTCATTATTTCGTCACTGTATTATTTATTCATTATTTTACTGTATTTTAAATCAAAGTTGTTAGTGTAATACCTAATAGACATGGTGCCTTGTTAGTTATGAGGCAATAGCTGCATTCTTGCATCAGCTGTTAGTTACTGTATATAGTCTCACCCTACATCTTCAGTAAAACAAACCACACATTTCTCATATTTCTATCTTTGCAGTTCAATAAAGCTCTATTTTTCATTATTTATTAAACTCTTGTATATTTGCGATTAACAAAATGAGTAAGTATTTCACCTAGCTGCAGCTCCCTGTTCAGTTAACACAAATGAAAATCACTGGCTTTGAGAGAGACATGTCAGAAATAATGAAAACATCACATATTCACAACAAAACATAACACAGCTTACACTTTCATTGTATTTATTCTTTAACAGCTCAGAAACAAAGCTGCATTTTGGAATAACTCCGCATTGTAATAATCTGCCAAAATGTAAAAATAACTCACTTTAGTGTGTAATTGCTGAATTTTGAAATAAACTGATCAAGTGTATTGTGCATTTCATTTCAGCACATTTGATGGTAAGTATTACAAAATGCAGCTGTTAATTATATAATGCGGTTTATTACAAAATATAGCTCTACAAGTCTTCAAGGAGAGAAACTCAGGGCTTACAAAAAAATTACAAACCCAAAGTCCACGCTAGTACTGTTTTAAACCGGTTACCAAATTTAATGGTGCCCTGCTCCTCTGTGTCGCCCTTGTACAGGGTTTACTTTATGTCGGTAAAAACATTATAAATACACTTAGTAACTTACCAACAGCAGTGCCATGGGAGCACAGTCAATCACACACAAACACACACGCACACTACATAAACACACACGTACTAAACCACACGCACATCAGCATAGTGGAGTGGATGTTTGGCATTGGAGAATAGATGGGCAGGTGGTGTGAGATGTGTAATTTATTCATACCTGTTCGTCAAGCTTTTTACAGAAAGTAGCTAGTTGTTTGTACGTGTGAGCTAAAGCAGAGCTAATTTGGGTAGCTAGTTTTTTAGCCCCTCCCTCTGAGTGTGTCCATGGCCGCTTGTGAAAATGTTGACCTTATAACATAGTTTATCGACATGATCAATATTGCACAAAAACAGCAGAGAGCAATAACAAATAAGCTAACAATGACTAATTCTACAGTTCATTACACGTCCAGGTTTATACAGTATACCTACAGCAGGTGATTTATTAAATTGTGTGGCAAGAGTGCAGTGGGTAAGTGTTGTTCCTGCCGTTAGTGCCAACCTAGTGGTTTTGACACATTTTAAATTATCAACAGTTTTACAAATTAGCATAACAGACGTCAATGGGGATGATGGTTAACCTAAAACTAACATTTTTGTATTAATTATTTGAACATTTGACTGACTTTTGGCCCTAACCGTAAGCTGTTTTTATTATGAGAGAGTCTCCAATGCAGCTTAAAGGACCAGTGAGCCAGGAGTGCTAACCACCACCCATCTTACAACTGCCAAAGAGAATATGTTTTCATCCGTTTTTCTAACTCAGTATTTTCCAAATCCAAAACCAAGTGCATGTTCCTTGTTTGAACCATTTGCAGTTTCAGATTTGTTTGATATTTCTTGTTCAATGTGTAATCGATACCACTCAGCTACACAAGAGTTTAGCCCCACACCAAAAACTATCTTCAACCTGTCCGTTTGACTGTGTCTGTGGGGTGATTGTTTTTTAAAAATTGACAATATTTCTTTTAAACTTCTGTCTGGAGACATCTGGGATTACAACACACTTTTGTTTTGAATTGAGGCCAAAGACTGTCTTCCATTTTTCTCTCTTAGATGCTTTTAAACCTTCAAGTCTGGGATAAAACAGCTTTTGTCTTGTTACGTTTTGAACTTCTAGCATTAGTACAGTTACAATTGTAGTTTCCGAATAGCAGAGTGGAATGAATAACAATCTCTTTGAGTGTGTCCTCCCTGTGTTACTGTGGGTTCTCTCCAAAGACATGTATGTGTATAGGTGAACTGGAGAATCTATTGTCCCATAGTGAATGAATGTGAAAGCGAATGGTTGTCTCCGTGTCAGCCCTGGGACTAACTGGTCATTGTTCAGGGTGTACCCTACCTAAGGCCCATAGTTGTTCATAGAGTATATGCAATGTGATATATCCTTCAAACTAGAACTCAAATGCTCTCTCAAGCTACAGGGCCAGCAGAGCCAAGAGAAAGTGCCATTAGTGCAACGATCTGGGAAGATAGTTGAATCCTATACAGTGCATTAATTTATGCTCTGACATTCAATGTAATTTTTACGGTAATAATGCCGGTGTTCATATTAGTTTAGAAAATGAAAATAAATACTATTAATTACTATTATTATTATTATGATGATCTTATGATGATCTCAACTGTCAATGACCAATCTTCTTACAAATAATTTCTTAAAATGCTCAAAGAAGTACAATTTGCAGCAGAGAGAGGACAATACTAACTTTAGCCACAGTGGGTTAGCGTCTCTTTGGATAGAGCATTTACCCCTGAACTAGAAGACTTTCTCATGAATCCCATACATTGTCAGATAGTGTTTTATTTATATTTTTTACTTATATTTCTCTCAGACACATTCAACTTGTCAAGCTCATAAATTCCCTTCTGATTTTCTAACAACATCAATGCTAAATTTCCTTCCATCGATTCTGTCTTTCACTGTTTCCTCGTAGCAACAGTTTTTTAAAAGTCTCAGACCATTTATTTCCGCCTGAGGTCAATTCAATTACCTCTCTGACAGAAGCAGAAATGTATTTTGAATTGTTTTTATATATTTATACTTTGACTGACAGCCTTTTTGACACAGTTGACACGTCCTTAATTGTAGCGGTGCTAAGTCCCCTAGCTGTGTGTTTCTCTCATTGATTTGCCGCATGCATTGACCGTGGGCTTTACTCTTAGGATTTTAAAATGTCACGTGTGTCCCCGAAAACGGAAATGAGTGATTGTGAGAAGTGTTTTTGGGGTCTCTTGTTAGCTGTGTAAATATAAATGGTCAGTTTGGGGCAAATCCATTGAGACTAACCCATGTATTGCTGTAAATTGCTACATTAATTGCACATTTGAAACACTGTTACGCAATATCTGATGCTAAGAAGTGACCCATATCTTGCCCCACATTGAGAAGCTGGTACTGAGGAGTAGTCTTTGAAGTAATAGAAGGCGTGTTAGTTATCTTTCCAAACTGACCCCATTAGAAAACATAGTTTGTGTTAGGAAGTGAATGCAGAGATGAGTCAGTCTGCCTCAGTTGTGGCTACAGAGGAAGCTTACCACCACCAGTATGTGAAGAGGAAATCATGCTTCACAGTAACACATATAGGATACAATGACAGACCATTATAATCTTCATAAAACAAACTCTACCATATGAACCTAAGATAAATTTGCCTTTGTCTGTAGAGCAACATTTTGTAATAATTAGGCTTTATGTAACAGTCCGCTAAAATGTAGTGAAATTTTACAAGATTGGGAAAAAAAACACATTTTGTAATAACCTGACCTAAGCTATAATGCAAATAATTGTAGCACATTTTGTATTAACTTGTCACAATGTATTACAAAATGTTATTACATATTGTGCTCAGTCAGTTTATTACAAACTGTGGCAGTTAATTACAAAATTGCAAACTGGCAGCCACGCTTCTGTCAGTGTATCCCAGGGCAGCTGTGGCTACATAAGTAGTTTACCACCACTAGTGTATGGAGTGAATAAATAATGCAATTGTAAAGTGTCTTTAAGTGGCCAGAAAAGCGCTATATAAAATTGATGCATTATTACAAGTGTCTTTTCTTAGCCCCTTACCGAATTCTGTGTACTTGGGGTGTACAAAGTTTGTCAAAGTCAAACTCCAATAAAAAGTACAGTAATTCCAGTTCTCCTCGCTCATCCTGTCGGTAAATCATCAGAGGGCAGGTCAGAAATCAGATGGGATCAAATGGAAAAGTTAGAGTTTGGAGGAAAAGGAAGCTCTTAAAAATAATGTCTTAATCTTATCTGTATCAGTCCAACACGGCCTCAACCTAAAACGCTGTCTAGACAACATCCACAGATCAACATCAAGGATTTTTAAACAAAGTGACAAACAATTTGAGGTTTTGATAATGCTGGAGAAACAATTATATTTATTTATTTATATTTATTTTTATTTTATTTATCATGTTTGAGCATCAGTAAACTGTAAAATTAAGTTCAAATTTCTACTTGGAAAAACAGGCTTTGGGCATTAGTGAAGAAGTTAATCATAATGGGACAGCAGGGGTACAGTGGGTAAGAGTTCGCCCTACAACCAGAAGGTCAGTGGTTCGATTCCCTGCCCAAGTGTACTGTTGTTGCATCCCTGGGCAAGACGCTTAACCCACATTGCCCATGTATGAATGTGTTAGTGTGATTGTGGTGGTCAAGAGAGGCTGTATTTATTTTTTAAAGAAACAAAACATCATAATAATGAACTTGAAATGTATTGAGTCTTTATACACAATATGGGCTGAATTTATATGTTTCGAGATGCCGCTGTTCTAATCCTTAAAACAAACTAACTTTATGTTTTCAACAGGAAGTGGAGGATGATGGCTCAGGTGTTGTTCCTGTAACAACATCAGCTGTCGACACATGATTGATGTCTTCCTTTTGTGGACTTTATTTTGAAAAGAATGTGTCCAGTAACAGTATATTAGAATACTATGTTACAAATTCAGTTTAGTAGAAGATTATTAGTAAAACTTCTCAAAACAGGTGTCAACTGGGGCTGAAATCACAATCAAATTGAATTGCCAATCACAAATCAGAAGGATGCATCTTTTAGGCAATGTATATTATTCTCTTGACAAAACAAAATATATGTTAGAAACAGGCTTACTTTGTAGGTTTAACCTCTACAAACATCTTCTGAATGTCATGTGATTCTTATTTAATAGTCTTCTTTCAAGGGATAATGCTTCCAGACAGGTTTGAAATTGGCTGTGAACAGAATCTTGCTTTCAAAATCCATCTCAGAAATCCTACAATGGCAAAATTAGACAATAGAGTCTTTTCTCAGAATCTTGCAGCCCTAGTTTCCACAATGACACCAGCTGCGAACTAAACTCTGATTTGATCTATGGCAGAGGATATTTTCAAAAAAGTAATGCAGGGTCTCTGGGTGGAGTTTGCATGTCCTCCCCGTGTTACTGTGGGTTCTCTCTGGGTGGGGTTTGTATGTCCTCCCCGTGTTACAGTGGGTTCTCTCTGGGTGGAGTCTGTATGTCCTCCCCGTGTTACTGTGGGTTCTCTCTGGGTGGAGTCTGCATGTCCTCCCCGTGTTACAGTGGGTTCTCTCTGGGTGGAGTCTGCATGTCCTCCCCGTGTTACTGTGGGTTCTCTCCCACCACCCAAAGACAAGAATGTGTTAGGAGAATTGGTCAATCTAAATGATCCCTATTGTGAACACATGTGGTGAATAGTCTTTCTCTGTATGTCATTGTCCAGAGTGTGACCCGCCTAAGACCCATAGTTCCTACAATAGTCTCCAGACACTTACAACCCCAATAGAAAAATATGTTAGAAGATGAATGAATAAATAATGCAGGTAATTTGCAATGTTTTGTTTAATTTATCTGCCCCGAAATGACTTGGACTTTCAGCTGTCACACTATCACACTATTCTTAAGGTCACTACACTACCTCCTAACTCCTCACCCACTTCTTTCCTCCCTCCTCAGAACTTAGTTTAATTGACCCTAGATTTAAAACAACTTGTGACACAGTTGCCTTTGCGAGATATCCAAGCATTTTTCTGTCGCTGCGTTGTGCTCCGTGACTTCATGATTATTCAGTCAAAGTGCCCACTAGTCCGTCTAAAGGCAGTTTGAATTCCCAGCATGCTTTGTCATTAACATGGCCCCCCGCCTCCAGCCTAGAGCCCCACACTGGCCCAAACCGAGTGGAAAAGTGGAAAATTAGCAAGCGTCAATCACAGCGTAGACAGTTATATCAAGGAGAGTGTGCAACGGTGGGATGGTAGCCTGAGGGGGATGACAGAGCACTATGGCACTGTAAAATCTGCCAAGTTAACCTTATTAAAAAATAATCTACTCGGTTAACAGCTTCATTTTGTCTTTTTATGAAACTACAGTTATAATTCAGCACAAAGACACTTGGACTAATATTTTGTAAGACTGTTGTCAGCTTTGATAACAGCAAATTCACTATGGCATTGTTTTGACAAGCTTTGGCAATGTCACAAGATTTATTTCCGTCCAATTTTTCACCAAGATCTTGTTTTGATGAGTCACATCCCAAAGATTCTCAAAGGGGTTAAGGTCTGGACTCTGTGGTGGCCAATCCATGTTTGGAAATTACATCTCATGCTCCCTGAACCACTCTTTCACAATTTGATGAATCCTCTTGGTCATCTTGGAATATGCCCGTGCCATCAGGGAAGAACAAATCCATAGATGGAATAACCTGGTCCTTCAGTATATTCAGGTAGTCAGCTGACCTCATTCTTTGGACACATCATGTTGAACCTAGACCGACTACATGAGAGGACTATTTGCTTTGTAACATCCAGGTTATTTTTGACCATGGGCAGCGTATTTTGCCATTGAAGTTGTTCATTTTAAATTTCCCTGTCCTTGAATATTTAGCTTAGGTAATACTTTGGAATAGCCCGTGTCTATTTAGCATTAGTAAAGCATTAATAAACATGTAATTCATTAATGATTTACATCCAAGTATATTTGTCCAGGCAGTGTATTTTGAAGTCTGGTTAAACTAATTCTCTCGTCTTGTGTTTTTGCAGGTGGGCTGAGAGGGGCTTCCATCATAGACTCTCTGGATACTCTGTACATCATGGGTCTAACAGAGGAATACAACGACGCCAAGGAGTGGGTTCAAACCAGTCTCGACCTCAACTCGGTGAGAATTACATACTATTTTCACTTAATTTTTCCTCTAGTTCTAGGGTTGGCAAAAGACAAAAACCTTGTCCAGATGCCCTTTTCAACCTTCAGAATGTGATATGAAGTTATGAGGATCTTTGGGAAGGGTTATGATGGACATTGGATTGGATGGGCACTGGATTTGTAATTTCATATGTAGCAATGGACAAAGACGGATTGGTAAACCCTGCAACCAGAACGTCACTGCTGGTTCAAAATACCGCCTGAGCGCATACTGTCGTTGTGTTCCCAGGCAAGATATTTAACCCTAATTGCCTATGACTGAATGTGTTAGTATGACTGTGGTGGTCAGGAGGTGCTGTAGGCGCAGAATGGCAGCCACGTTTCTGCCAGCGAGTATGACCTTGTGGGTTTAACATCTACAAACATGTTCAGAAAGGCATGTGATTCTTGTGGAAGTTTAACTGTTATTTTTTAGTCTTCTTGCAAGTCTTAATGCTTCCAGACATCAAATCCTGTGAAATGAATCCTGGTTTTAAAAACAATATCACAAATCTAATCGCAATGTCATAAAAACGTGATCTTTTTGTAGACTGCTCAAGCATTGTCTACCCCAGTGTTTTCTTGCATTCACACCTAGTAAATCTTCCACGTTTGTTTTGCCAAATCAGTTTTGGGTTGCAGTCTCTTCCTCTAACTTTATGAATAATGTGCCAGACAGAAATCCTTACAAAGCTGTGAGTATCGAGGGATCCCACTTTTAGCCGCATATTCCAAGATACATATTTTATAAAGTTTTGGCACCGACACCCAAAACTCCACAAGTATATTCCTCATATTTCTTCATGTTTTGAATTCTCAGTGTGCAGAGATTATAATCAAGGATAAGTCTATTTCCATTGTTTTGATCCGGCTCGGCCTAAAAGCATCCTAATTACAACAAAACAACAAAACAGACGTCATTTATTCACATCAAAATAACTACCTTTTTACACTCACTCACAATGCAGAGAGGCAGGAGCAGGCATTTTGACTGTGTTTTAGTGTGTCAGTGTGTTGATGTGTGTGAGAGTGTATGTCTGTGTGGACTCTGTCAGTGTGGTGTGAGTGTGTGTGTGTGGTGTGTGTGGGCGCGTGTTTGTTTGTGTGTGTGGTATGTGTGTTTGTGTGTCAGTGTGTGCTGGTGCTGGTTGATGTGTGTATGTGGGTGTGTTTGTGAGTGTGTGCGTGCGTTTGTGAGTGTGGTACGTGTTATGAGGAATGCACAACTGTGTGACTGGCAGCTGCAGACAAGTGTCCACTTCTGCAGACAACAGACAATCCACTGTCAGTATTCAATTCAATTTTATTTGTATAGCCCTATATCACAAAATTGCCTCAAAGGGTTGTACAGAAACACAAACAGACTATAGATGTGATAGAGGGATCCACTCCCAGGACAGGCTATAGATGTGATAGAGGGATCCACTCCCAGGACAGGCTATAGATGTGATAGAGGGATCCACTGCCAGGACAGGTATAGGTGTATTGGGGGTGGAGCTCACCTGGCCGTCTTGTTGCCGCTGATGACGGTTGCAATAGAGCGTCTGTCTCCATGGCAAAAGGAGGCGCATCCAAGACGCAGCGAAAGGCGGGAAACCCTCAGCATCTTCAACAGATCCTGACCTAGACCTGTTCTAGACCGGCCGAGATCCAGACTCTCTGTAGACCTGCTCTAGACCAGTTATAATCCTGATGTTGACCCTCTGTAGACCGGTTATAATCCTGATGTAGACCCTCTGTAGACTGGTTATAATCCTGATGTAGACCCTCTGTAGACCGGTTAGAATCCTGATGTAGACCCTCTGTAGACCGGTTAGAATCCTGATGCAGACCCGGTGTGTGCTGCAGATTTTGGAAGCAGCAGAAACAGACCTTTGTCCAAACTTTATCAAACATTAACAAACTCTGCTCCTCCTCTACGCCTCCTCTTTAAGGCTAAGAGGAAGGATAGTGTGTCCTCCTCTGCTCCTCCTCCTCCTCTGTGCCTACTCTGCTCCTGCTCCTCCTCTGTGCCTCCTCTGCTCCTGATCCTGCTCCTCCTCTGTGCCTCCTCTGCTCGAGGGGTAGAGTGAGTACTGTGAGAGTATATATGTGATATATGTGTTTGTGCAGAGGAGGGAGAGAGGAGGGTCAGTGCCACGTTAAAACTAAAACAAGCCTCTCTTTCACTCCTCGCTCCTCCTCCTAATCCTCCCAAACTAGGTTCAGACCTGGTTTAGTCCTGGTTTAGTCCTGGTTCAGACCTCGTCCCTGTCTCCTCCCATACAGGACTTCCCCAGGACCAGGACCAACCCAGACCAGGTTCAGACCTGGTCCCTGTCTCCTCCCATACAGGACTTCCCCAGGACCAGGACCAACCCAGAATTGGTCCGGGTCTAGACCAGGTCTTAAATCCTTTATATTTGTATATTTTATTAATTATAAACTTTACGATAAGTGTCACGAGGCTCGTTACTCCTTTGAGACACAAGGGCCTCTGGTGGCTAGAGCTGAGAACTGCACCATGTGTACTTACTACTTAATACTTTGACTAATTTATAATTTATATTTAAGTAAATAATATATATATAAGGTATATAAGGTACGTGTACTACAGCGTCTGTATAAATACATGATTGTGATAAAGCTGAAAAGTAAAACTTTTAATTAATTAAATTAAAACAACGTGAATCTGGAGCTGTCACTCACTGGCGCCGTGACGTCACGCTCTTTTCCGTTTCCGGTCGAGGGGACGGGGCGTCAGTCAGGCACGCGCACGGCAGCAGAGTCGCATTTCCGGTCTGCAGACTGGTTCTTTCACAATAAAAGCCGAAGTTTAATCAGCGGTAGAGCGGTGGTCCTATAACCGAGGGTCGCGGGTTCGAATCCCACTCAGAAATGTGCTGTCATTGTCACATTGGGCAAGACATTGAACCCGTACTGAGTTATTATTGGTGTTGGGTGGTGGTCGGAGAGGCCGGAAGCACAGAATCGCAGCCACTCATCTGTCTGTTGCCCTGGGGCAGCTGTGGCTACTCAAGCAGTTTACCACCACCAGTGTGACTGTGGAGTGAGTGAGTAATGATGTGGTAATATATATTTGAGAGTGTAGAAAAGCGCTGTTTAAGACTGAGTTATTTTATTTTCTTAATTCCATCTGTACTGATTTTATTTTGAAGCAGTCCAGGAGGATGTGCGCGTGCCCGTGTGCAGCTTGTCGCGCGCTCCCGGAGTCGGCCATTTCCCGAACCTGCTCTGGACTCACCCAGGACTAAACCCTGACTAAACCCGGACCCACATCCAGACCCAGAACCAGGACTAGACCCCGCCTCGAGCCCGCGCCTCTCTCCGATTGGAGCGCGTGCATGTGTCCTGCAGCGGGCGCGCGCACAGAACCCCGTGCCATGGCGCGCGCACCGGCCTCGCGCTCGACCTAGTCCCGGTTTAGACCCGGTTTAGACCAGGTTTGGACCTGTTTCAAAACCAATCCAAGTCCGGACTGAAGACCGAGGCCTCCGCCGAACTGAACCCTCCTCAGGCCGCACTCAGCCCCGGGACTGGCCTTAAATCTGTGGCCGGAAAACACGCTCCCATCCCGGATACAGGTCAGGAAGAGCCCGGCCCACTCCGTGTAACGCTGGATTTAGACCTGGTTTAGTTTTTAGGGTGTGTATGTCTCAGCCGCACTTGAACCAGGACTAGACCAGGACTAGACCAGGACTAGACCAGGACTAGACCAGGACTGAACCAGGTCTAAAATAATCTCAAACTGTTTCAGATACATGTAGGTCACCATTTTACAACATCAAACACACAATATGGTCACTCTTTATTTTATCCATTAACTTCATTGTATCTACCTCATTAAGTAAAATGTAATACACTATG
>JAVQKG010308398.1:0-10084 GCA_036025885.1 Hypseleotris bucephala
AGGTTGAGGACCACGGTGAGGACAGTGATGACAGACAGCACAGTGTACGTTATGGCCGCCTCAGAGTTTGAACGTTTGGTCTTCCTGCAGGAGTTGTTGGACATGGGGAAGCACAGTTCATCTTCTGGTGCCTCCATGGTGTGAGGGAGGAGGAGAAGGACTGAGTTTGTGTGGTACAAGGTGTTTTTATTCAATCTCCGCCCCCCCAAAATGTAATAATCATAATGTTACACTATAAGTCCAGCTGATCATATGACCCCCTGTGTGTGTACATCCCTATGAAGTGGAGCAAATTGGCCAACTTTTTTCATATACAGTGGTGGAAGGCATACTAGATTTTAATACTTGTGTATAAGCACAGATACGGGGGTAAAAACGATGAATACTTTCAGACTGCATAAGCGCTGCATATGCAGCCTCTTGTAGCTTGGTTTGAGTATCGTGTATTAACAATGAAAACTACGATAACGATAGATTGATGTCGAACAAAAACACAAACTAAAGTAATGAGTAATGCAAACCTTTCGAAAAATGTAGTTATGTAGTGGCGTAAAAGTACAAAGTACAGATAGTACACAAAAATTGTACTGAAGAACAGTAATGCTGCATTCACACCGGACGCAAAATGAGCGAAATTTTTGCCCGTTTCACTGAGAAATGTTGCCTGGGAAAATTAACTTTTTAGGCGGGTAGTTTTCGCCTGTTCGCCTGTCGATTTTCTTTTTTTCGCCGGGCAATTTTGCTTATCGCACCGCTCCTTCTAGTTCTGGCACAGCTGTCTGTCAGCAGTCAAAGAGCTGTACACAGAGGGACTCTACCGGTGCACAGCTTAATAAATATCTCACTCTAGTGGTGCTTTATCTGATAGCAACAGGGCAATACTGATAAGCTAGCAATAAAAACACAGTGTATAATAAATGATAAAGTTAATATCATCCTCATAGCCTGCCCCGTTGATAATCTCATCCCGTTTGTGTTTATGATCTTTATTTGTATGTTTGATGCTTATGTGATACATGCAGGGGGAATCACGGCTGTTTGCAGCTTGTGCAAGTCACAAAAACACTGCTTTGTTTGTTTGCAGGCAATGCGGGTTAAGTGTCCTAGGGACAACAATATGCACAACAATTTGCACTCAAACCGGCTAGTAAGTAATACAAACTTTTTGAAAAATGTAGTGGAGTAAAAGTACAGATAGTACACAAGTATTGCACTTAAGAACAGTAATGCTGTGTTCACACCGGACGCAAAATGAGCTATAGTATTCCCTGCTCACCCCGCTAGCTACAACTAACACATCCTCACTTCCAACAAATTCAGGCTCCTGATTGGTTAATGCGCCGCAAAAAGACGTCAAGAGTTCAGATATTTTAACGCAGGCGGAAAGGCAAAATTTTCGTCCCTGGCGAGACTTTTTCACCTATTTTGCCTCGCCGCAGCATAACAAAGTACTTGTACTTGTTACATTCCACCACTGTTCATGTTACAATAAGAAATTTGAATTTGTAAAAATACAAATGTAGAGGATTATTGTACATTTTTCATATATAATTAATAATAATACATACCACATAGCACTAACAGGAAACTAAACAGGAATGATGTCCGAAAAAAAGCTCATGTTCCACCAACCAGAATTCTGAGTTTGAACATGTTTAGAGGGGCATACAGTATTTGCATTCCCGTTGAGTAAGATTGTAGGGCATTGTAAAATATTAGCGGGCAGTGTTTTTTAAAAAATAGTAACGCGTGAGTTTAAGTAAAAGTTCCAAACACTTGATCTCATCAGGCAGAGCAGCGACAGCATGTACTATGACTGTGGTGAGCGCGCATCTGAACTGTCCTCACAAACAAGTGGAGAAACATAAATGCATGTTACTTGTTTTCTACAGTCTTAACTGAATTATCTACTAGCCAAAACACGAGAGAACGTGCCCATGTCCTTATTTTATCACATTATTTTGAAACGTGCGGAGAATTGGGATTTAAAATACATTAGTGCAGGGGAGGTATCCACATTATTTTGGTGAATCATTTTGTTGCCATAACTGTTTCCCATTCTATTGGCTGTAGTTTAATGACATAACAATAAAGCTCTGTGAAACAAATGTTTTGTCATCTTTTAGGCTACTAGCTGATTTAGTTAAGTCTGCGAATTACACACGCAGTCTGCTTAATGAAACCTCTCAGCTCTTGCACTGCTGTCAGTAGTCTATACAGTACACACATTATTTTTAGTAACGCAAGAGTGCTCTAACGCGTTACTTTTGTGAAAAAGTAACGTAACAGATTACTTTTGTAGAGCAGTTTCAAAAGTAACGCTCCCAACACTGTTGGTGGGGACCTGGAGCCTGCAGGTGATTTTCACTTATGGCTCCATTGGGCCTTATTGGCTCCAAGTGATTATAAATGTGCTGTTTTTCCACTACATGAAAGTGAAGAACGAGATGAATGCATGTGTGAGAGTTTTATCACTGATGAGTGCTATGTGCACTTTGCTGCAGTGCTGTCTGATCACGATAGGCCCCATGCTACTTCTGGGGCCAGGGCCTAAATATGACAACTTTTGTTATTATAATTAAGAATGATCTTGGCTGTTATGATATGCACATTTCACTGGGAAAAAACCCGAAGGTTAAAAAACGTATTGTTTTATTAATAAGAACACACTTAAAAATGATTACTTGCATCAACAGTGACAAAATAATGGTAACATTACAATATGTTGATTTCACTGGAGCCTGGCTGCAGAATCTGAAGTGTCAAAATGTTTTTGATAGACCTTCTAAACCATGGATAACTAAACGCATAAATAATCGGATTTATACAGGAATTAAAATATATCAACCATAGCTCAGCTGTCCCAGCCGAGTCAGTCAGTCCAATGTCGTATAACACAATAATGGTATAAAACGGACAAGAACAAATAATAAAGGCCACAATTACAACACCAAGGTTTCTGGCAGCTTTAAGTTCGGATTTCTTCACTGCGCCTGAACGCCCCACGGAGACAACCTGAGATCGCATGGCACGGGCTTGTGACACTGCCACCACAAAAACTCTCAGATACAACACTGTTATTACACTAATCGGTGCTACAAAAGTCACAACCAGGTCAAAAGCTGACTCTGCTTGGTTCGTTTCAAATACACATTCTCCCAAACATGAATTATACATATTTGGTTGTTGGATAAATTCCCATGGTATCCAAATGGCGTGAATAGCTGAAAATATCCAGCAAAGACAGATACAGACTTGGACTCTTTTGACGGTCACTTTAGTCGGGTACAGCATAGGGTCGCAAATGGCTATGTAGCGGTCAATAGATATCATGACCATGTTGCCAACTGAGACACTGATGACAAGGTAGCTAACCAAACAGTACAAAATGCAAACAAAGTCACCCAAAGAAAAGCAGCCTCGGAAAAAAAGGATTTCCACAGGCATCTCGAGAAGGCCCACGATCAGGTCAGCGACGGCGAGAGAGAGGAGAAGGAGGTTGGAAGAAGTGTGGAGCTGCCTGGAAAAGAAAGACAGATTTTATTTTTTGTGGGGGCATTTTTCTATTTTATTGATAGGACAGTAGTATGACAGGAAACCAGGGTGAAGAGAGGGGGGTAAAACTGTCATGAGCCGGAGTCAGGGCGCACCTTCTCTGGGCCCCACGCTCTGAGGTAAACTGCAGCCCCGCAGTAATTTCTAATATACTGATAGATAAAAGAAAAGAAGACCGCATTTGAAAAATTGTAGGCCTGTAGGGCAAATATTGATTTTGATACTGATTATTAGTAGTTGCATTAGTAGTAGTATTACATAGATATGATTAACTTGAAAAATGTCTGTGAAAAGTACAATTTTATTTGACTATAATGAGCCTATATACTGTACATCAGGGTTAACTTAGGTATAAATCTGTATGTGAAATAGCGTTTAATAATCAAGACAAAAGTACTGTACACTGTAAGAAATCGCTTGTAAAATTATAGCATTAAGTCCACCGTCATTCCATATTTTCAGTAAAGTGCAGAAGTAACTACAAAACTCCCATTATGTGAAAACAGCTTACAGAATGAAGTTAGAATAACTTTGTTCCTTTCTTTATGCTCTAAAACAGGACTAAGACAAGCCCAGACGAAATACAAAACAGTTAAAACAATAAAATCATAAGTACTAACTTTGTCTAAACTAGGACCAAGTTCCACAACTCAAATATAAGTCTTAATGAGCAGTGCTAAAACGGCACTAACATCTGAGCAAAAACTGCACTAAATCAAACAGTAATGATGATTATTTACCACAAGAAAAAGTAAACTATCAGCCTTGTAAAATCCAATAGTCCAGGACTAATAAATAACTTATAAAGTAGTCAGAAGTACTTAAATCAAAATTAATATTCACAAATCATTTAAACTAATCTAGATCCTCCTTTTTGTATAAGTAAACACCAAACTTAGGTATATTATAATAACACTGTCATTATGAAGACTACAGGAGGTAAAATGCAAAGGCTAGCTCATCTCTGCCTGTAGTGGGAGATAGAGATGATGACCAGCAGGTTGAGGACCACGGTGAGGACAGTGATGACAGACAGCACAGTGTATGTTATGGCCGCCTCAGAGTTCGAATGTTTGGTCTTCCTGCAGGAGTTGTTGGACATGGGGAAGCACAGTTCATCTTCTGGTGCCTCCATGGTGTGAGGAAGGACTGAGTACGTGTGGTGCAAGCATGGATCTTTTAAAAATTCAGGATAGGGCACCAACTCCGCTGCCGTGATGCCAGTATGGTAGTGGCCAATTGGTGATACTGTAGAGAGAAATGCCTCTTGGGCCCAAAAATGAACGCCCATAGCTCGGCTTACAGGACACCTACAACTACCAAAATGGTGGGATTTAGTAGTGAATATTCTCTATTTTCACATCATAAACCTTTTCTGTTAAAATCCCTAAATCGGACAAAAAAAAAACCTTTTATTATTGGTCACGTGGTCGCTCTATCCCGCCTTCACGCTGATTGGTCAGAGCCGACCACGTGGTCTGGTGGGCCATAGTGCGCATGCTTAGGTTCGTGAATGCCACAACTGTGCATGTTGGTTCTTTGGAACCCTCATGGGGAACATCGGTAACGGGGTACAGTGCGCCACTGAGCAAAATGCACAGAAATCAATGGCGGCCATCTTGGATCCTTTATCCTGCTTTTCTTAATACATCCATGGGTGCAAGATGTTTTTTATTTACTTTTCGCCCAGAAAAAATTTAATAATCATAATGTCACACTTTAGGTCCAGCTAATCATCTGACTCCCTGTGTGTAGTGCCCAACTTTTTTTTAACACAATTAGAAATTTGAATTTGTAAAAATAGAAATAGAATGATTGTACATTAGTTAATTAATAATAATAGCACTAGCAGCATACTAGCACTAGCAGGAAACTAAACAAGCACAATGTGCGAACAAATCTAAATTAAAAACCCTACCCGGATTATAGATTAAAAGAATTTGATCAAATCTGATGAAATCTTGATGAAATAAACAACAAAGCCATCTCAATTTTAACTGCTCTATCCTGTCCAGTGTTGGGGAGCGTTACTTTTAAAGTAACTCGTTAACTACCACGTTACAGCTTGCTTCAAGATAATCAGCTATAGCCTAAAAGATGACAATATTTGCTTCACAGAGCTTTATTTTTGTCATTAAATTACAGCCAATACAACGGGAAACAGTTAGGCCTATGGCAACAATCGTTAAAGTATGGATGAATGCGTTTACTTTGTGGAGGTACCCACGAAGTAAACGCATTCGCCGGTGTTATGCCACAAATTGTCCACCTGCCAGAAATGGCCTCCCCTACACGAACGAATTTTAAATACGATTTCTCTGCACGTTTTCAAAATAATGTGATAAAATAAGGACATGGGTACTACTTTCTCTCATGTCTTGGCTAGTAAATCATTCACTTAAGACTGACTTTACTGAAAATATGGAATGACGGTGGACATAATGCTATAATTTTACAAGCGATTTCTTATAGTGTACAGTACTTTTGTCTTAAGACTGTAGGAATTAAACGAGTAGCGTGCATTTATGTTTATAGCAGGCAGACAATTTGTGGCGTAACACCGGACCCTCCACTTGTTCGGGAGGACAATTCACGTGCGCTCGCTCACCACAGTCGCTGCTTTGCTCCGCCTGATGAGATCAAGTGTTTGGAGCTTTTACATAAACTAACGCATTACTCGTTTCAAAAAGTAGCTAAGTACTTAATTACTTTGATCACAAAACTAACACGTTACTCCAGAAAAGTAATCTGAGTACTCAAACGCGTTACCCCCAACACTAATCCTGTCCATGAGTTGTTTTGTAGGTTCATCACACACAGCTACCAGGTTCCTGTGTTACAAGAAACATTGTTTTGTGTAGTTTCTTCAAATTGTTAGTTAAGGATTGCATTTTTCTGGGACACATTTTGGAGCATACACGTTTGACTGTCTTGTGTCATGTGCATTGTCTCTGCACTGTTGCCATGGTGCATCTCATTTGTCGAAGGAGGCACTATCACTTAAAGCACAGTAAATAACCTGCATGTAGGCCTAGACCATAGCCTTTATGTATTGTTTTATTGGGGGTCAGCCCTATGTTCCCCATTACTGATGTTCTGGGAGGGAAGGCCATGCTAGAAACGTATTACTGGAGGATGCTTATACTGTATAGTCCGGTCCAACTGATGCATAGCTTGTGGAGAAGTGGGCTTTCCAAAATAAATTTTAGTCCGTACTTTTAGCCACTTTTAACATTTCAGGAGAATTGATCAGTTAACAGTTAACAACACTGCCACTGGTCCTGGAGGGCACTGTTCTCCTGGACCATGGAAAATGGTGAACAGCAGGACAGGGGGACACAAGTACACACCTGTTTTATTGCAGGTCACTTATTTAGGGTTTGTTTTCATCAACTTAACAGTCACGAGATCTGGGAACACTGGTATCACATTTCATGGCTTTTCCATAGTCTCGATTCCTGTGCATGCTCCACTGATCACTCGGCTTAATCCAGATAATTGTATATTGTGCAGGGTATTTATATTCTCATCTTTCAAAGACGCACATATGGGGTAATTATTTAACCTCAAACTGCTCATTATGAATGAAAAGGAGAGAGGATAGTCTGCTGTGTATTAGGTCTGTTGGGGCTGTGACTAACTGGCCTCCAGGATTTTTCCTATTTCCTTTTTAGTATAATTATTGTTATCATTTACCCCTCAGTATTTTATTGCATGACATATTAAGTTACCATTACTAATGAAGGCTTCAAATTTTATGTCACAATCAGGTACTAGGTGATAATCCACTTAAAATTAGTGCAGGCATCTTTAGGGAGCAGCCTTCACCATTGGTCTTGTAGAGAATATATTTTTTGTTTTTGAAGATTTTAGTTAGTTTGTTTTCACTCTAAACCTAAGAAAACCTAAGAAGAATTGTTTTAAGCAAGGGTTGTAAATGGAGGCACAGACAATACAAAAACATATTATTGCACATTTTTTCCACAACTTTTTATTAAGAGACCATGGAAAATTCACATCGTTGAAGCTTATATACAGTAGAAGCCAGTTTTACGTTAAGTTGAGTTGAGTATGTTGCTTTCGCGTGAATCCTGCTGCAGAATCTGAAGTGTAACAATGCGTCTAATAGACCTTCTAAACCATGGGTAGCTAAATGCATAGATAATAGGATTTACACAAGAATTAAAATATATCAGCCATAGCTCTGCATCTCCGGATGTTGCCCCTATTTGGTTACTCTCCCCAGCAAGTGAAAATGCATAGTACGGACAAGAACACATAAGAAAAACAAGGACAAGTATGCCTAGTGTTTTGGCCGCTTTGAGTTCGGATTTCTTTGCCATTGCTGACCGCTGCAATGAGAGAGATGCAACATGAGATCGCATAGCATGGGCCTGAGACACTGCCACCACAAAAACTCTTAAATACAACACAGTGATGATAGCAAATGGAGCTACAAATGTGGCCACAATGTCCACAATCCCTTCAGCAAAGTTTACGGCAAGAACGCACTCCCCAAAGCATGAATTGTACCGATCTGGTTGTCCGAGTAGGTCCCTTACTATCCAACTGGCGTGTACTGTTGAAAATATCCAACACATACAAATGCAGCCTTTTATACGTTTCATAGTGACTTTAGTTGGGTAGAACAAGGGGTCACAAATGGCCACGTAGCGGTCGATTGATATGAGAACCATGTTTCCGACCGAAACGCTGACCACAAGAAAGGCAGAGAAATAGTAGATAGCGCACGCAATGTCACCCAGAAACCAGCAGCCTCTGTAATGGAAAATCTGGAAGGGCATCTGAACTGAACCCACAAGGAAGTCTGAGACGGCCAGAGAGAGGAGAAGGAAGTTGGTGGAGCTGTGCAGTTGCCTAAAAATAAAGAAACTTATTTTAAAATTGCATAAGATAGAACCCATAGATACTGTAAAGCTGTATAGAAAAAGAATGAATGACAATTTCATGTTTTTGTTTATGTCCAAATATGTTTAAATAAATAGTAGCGGTTCTCAAACTTTTCACACCCCGTGTTGCAAAAATATTATGATATTCAAAGTACCATATTTTGGGATTAAAATGAGGCTAGACTGAAACTCAAAAAGAAATAAAACAGGGAATTAATACGGAGGGATTGTGGCAGGATTCATAGAAAAAAAAAAAGTCTAAAAACTCTTATCCAGGGTTAAACCAGGTCAAATTGAAAGTTCTCTACCGGTAACTTTTCAAAATTCCATCTGAAATTGACCTGAAGGAAGCAAATTCCAAGTTCCAACAAGTTAAAACTTTTTACACCGCAAAATGATGCATAAATATAATCATATTCATAAGTTTATTCATAAGTACGTCAAAAAGAAATATAACGGGATTATACAGAATATTTATAGCAGGACTAACTCAAAACTACATCGAGTCTAAACCAACTCTTTTACAGGTTTAAACCAGGTCAAATTCAAAGTTCTCTACCAGAAACTTTTCCAAATTGCAAAATTAACCTGAAGGATTGCAAGTTCCAACAGACAGGGAACCACTGCTTTCTCAACTTTGACAACCTCAACCAAGCCAGGATAACGTTTGAACTCTCTTTCTAATATTATCATGCCAAAAATAGAGAGAAAGAAATGAAAATATCAAGACATAAATAAGACAATAGAGTTTGATGACAATAAAATACATATAAGCCATGTAGAGCATATTTCTGCCTGAAGTGGTAGATGGAGATGATGACCAGCAGGTTCAGAATCACAGTGGCAACAGTAATAGCCGACAGAAGACTGTAAACCATTGCCTCCTCCAGCTCAGGACGCAGTGTCTTCTCACACGAGTTGTTCAAAGTTGGAAAACAGCGCTCACTTTTCACCAGTGTGTCCATTATATATCGCACCAAAGGCAGTGCTCTAGTCTGATATCTAAGCTCTCCAGTCAAAATGCTGTGTGCAGGCTATATTTATTCTATAATGGAGACTCTCCGCCCATTAAAGGTGTAGTCTGTAACTTTCCTAAATTAAAAAAAAAAGTTCAGAAATTGAAGAATTGCATTATCTGACCCTATTCTATGATGTAAAGTAGGTAATCTGCAGTGTTGGGGTAGTTACTCAAAAAAGTAATATGACACATTACTAGGTACTTTTTGAAAAAGTAATATATTACACTACTTAGTTACTCATTTTTGAAAGTAACTAAGTAACACTACTTTGCGTTACTCCAAAAAAATTTTCTCTCTAAAAATGGCTGATATTAAAAATTTCACATAGACCTTATGACTTAACCGGATAGTCTAGTCTACAATTTATTCAGGCTACATTTATCTCTTTATTTTATGCAGGCATCCATCAGGGTTTCATCTGCATTTATTTAAAAAGAACCAAAAACACGGCAACTTTTTCTCCTTAAATACGTTCACCGTTCCCTGCTGCTAGTGCGGACTCATATATTATCACATCAGGGAAGACCCAGGCAACACGGACACGTGTAGTCTACTTCATAACATGCTTTATTACACTTATTTTAAAGTTCGTGCATTGTT
>JAVQKG010308413.1:0-12733 GCA_036025885.1 Hypseleotris bucephala
ATCAGTCATTCTTGTCCACTTCTGTTTGGAAAAAAAAAAATCCAAATATTGCAGTCTTTTTATAGGCCAGGTAACAATGTTATTGTATACGGAATATTTCCACATCACAACTTTTTTAGTTTTTGTGATATTTCTGTTTTTGTTCATGATATAAATGCCTATTATTTTTGTCCTGACTGTAGCTTTTTTGCCACAGATGTTCAGTATTTTTTTGAGTCACTAGAGGGCACTATTGGACAGCACAAGAGATGCCGTTCTGTGTGTTGCGTAGAGAAAGAAGAGAGCATCATGTGGATTTATTAAAGAGCTCCGCTAGAACAGCTGGTCAAACACACTGAGCAGGGGTTCAGGCTGAAGCATGTGTGAGAATAAAAAAGACACTGAAAAGGGTGGTGCAGGGCGCGGGAGAGGCCTTCTTTTTTGCCCCGACTTCTCTGCCCTGCTGCTGCTACCAACAAAATTTATCGTCTGCTTTGCCAAGAAAAACACTCTAATCAGTCGGTTTCCTCTCATTAAAAGTTAATTAGTTTGACACGAGTTTCCTGCACAAGAAAGTATTGGCCACTTAGAACTCATTAGAGGCAAAGGAAAACATCACAAAGCTGGTGTAGAGGAGAGAAAGGAGACACAGGGCCATGCAAAGACACATTTAAACACACACAGTACAAAGTAAACTCACGCTAACTGGCCTGGTCTATGTTAACTTTAGTCTTCCAAAATGATGGTGATGTACAGTATAAACATGCACTTAAGAACAATTATACACTAAATTTGACTACCCAAGGCAGTAACCAGTACTACAGCAGTTATCATTAGTCTTAAACCCATTGTGTTATAATGTAGTCTAATATAAATGATTGACAATAATAGTGCACTGAGATTTCTAGGCGTATATATTTTTGATCACCTGCAATAGTGTCTACAAGCACTATAAGCCATATGTTATGAAAAAACCTTTAATCTTTATAGTACCTACCTTCACCAGTTTACTAACGTGACCTTAACATCACTAAGTCTGTCTTGGAATAAGATGGAGAGACAAAAATATGTGGGCAGCCAACAAATGGTAGTAATAGGAGCTAAGTGTGGTCGCATGAATGTATTTAGATGTGTTTTCTGATTTAATCACCTTGCTTAAAACAGACTTAAAAAATGACATGTATATGACATAAGATTGGCATCATGGTTTTAATATTGATATCTACTCCCTAATTAATTCTTTGCACATTATGAAAAAAAATTCTCTTCTGCTGCATTTCTACACTCCTCACATATTATAAGTAAAGATATGGTAGAGAATAGAGATGTATTGCAAATTGCATAGACAAATAGCATCCTAAAAGAAACGACCTTTTTCTAAGTACCATATCAGTTACTATAAAATTTGTGAGTTATAACACTGTAGATTCAATGTGCTGCACTTTACTTCGTAACCCGAATATTCCCCTCCTTCACTTTTTTTCGCAGCCGCACTCCAGTCCCACTCATCTGTCCAGTCTGCTCACACTTCCTCTTCTTAATGAATCATGAAGTTTGACTTTTACTCCTTAATAAGCAGTGTTTTGCAGTGAGCGGCTGGAAAGCACTGAGTTTGTTTTCCTTTAATTAGTCAGGCAGGTTCGCCCCGAGCGCGCCAGGGAGGGGGAGAGAAAAAGAAAGATTGAGAGTCTAGGTCTAGCAAACGGCATCAGACAAGCCTACTATGCTGCCAGGTGGCCACAAGACGAATGGGCGCGGGCACAGACTGAGATGGAGGAGGAAACATATAGAAGTATGGTGCTGTGGACTGAAACACAATGATAGGAAATGTCCTGGAGAAAACACAGCAGCAGCCACTGGTGAGAGATGTCTGGGAAGGAGGGAAAGCAGGGAAAGACAGACATGGAGGAAGCCAAAATGGAGAACCCTGAAAGACACAACAGGCTCAAATAGGCTCATAGTATGAACGTGTTATATAAGAATAGTTACACCTAGTTACATCATAGCTTAATCTTAAAGAGTAACTAACCCCTGAAGCAAAATGAACCCCCTTTAGGTTCAACAGTGGTTACTGCAGTTGAATTTTCCTATTAGTACAAGTCTGACCATGGTACATGTCTATGTCACAGGTCCTGCAGGCTCTGATTGGCCTCTGTCTCATTTAGACACACACCTGAAGTGAATCAGGAGTTTGATTTGAGAGCTTGGCTCACACCACACTCACCCCAAAGGTCCCCCCAGCCCCTCTGTCTCTACAAGCAGTGCCCATTTGCAGTTTTCAAATTTTGGCTGTGGGTTTGCTATGGATTTGACCCAGGTGTTTAGTTCTCCTTTTCCACTGTTCCCCTTTTTTGTTCACTGGTCACTACTAGTATTCCTCAAAAGTGAGGGTTTTAGAGTTACTAAACAGGTTACAGGTATTGCTTCATGAATGTTATTTCTGGTTATTTTTTGTTATAAAAGCAGTATGGCAAGTACTTAAAATAAATGTGTACTGTGCTGCATCGGGAGTAGTCCATAATAATTGTGATTAACAATAATATCACAATAAAAAAAAAGTTTTAGAATCTCACCAGTATATTATTGTAGGCTGAAACTATCATCACATGAACTTATCCCAAATATAATTAACTATTTGTTCAAAGTAAAGTCTAAAGGGAATTGAGGTGCAAATAAGTCAATTATTGTGATGAACAATTGTCACATTAAATCATTGTGATACTCAGTATTATGTTATATTGTCCCACCCCTAACTCTTGTGAACTATTAATTTTGTTAATAAAACACACCACCTTTGCACCTGAGTAAGTGTTACAGTGGGCCTTATTGTGATGTTTCTGTGATGCAGTGAGATCTCAGGCGCTCCAGTCTCATCAGAGTGAACCTTTGCAGAGTCAATATCACAGGCTTCACCTCTGAGGCTGACCTTTCCACACTGTCCCTTCTTTAAAAGACCCCTCACACTCACACCTACCTCAGCGTGATCAATCTTCACCGCCACACTACGACAGCAAAGCACAAAGCCAATCACACCAACGGGGAACAGGGAGGGACGCCAACCTCTGATGAAATGTCACTGCAAAAGGCTATGTCAAGAGACCTTGGGCCTGTCAAGAGCCTACTCTGAGTATATGTGTGTATCTTTGTGGTACAACAGCACAAGAGAGGCCTTCCATACACTGGTAGAAGGTAATTGTTACTACACAACCAACCTTAAAGCTGAATCTATTTCCGGATAGACTGTAAATGATGGGAATGTTTTGTTACAAAGCATTCAACAAAAAAAAAGTTGAACAAAAATATTAATTAGTATTGCATTTGCTGATAATCTATTAGGGGTCAATGGGCAGTAATAGTATTTGCCCATAGGGATGAATTGATATGAAATTTAAATACATGTTTTTCAGTAATCAATTTTTGCCAATTTCGATGTTTCAGTACGCTGTTTCTTGAAACTAACAAATCTTCATAGAAACAACTGCTGTAAATGTATTAAATAAGCATTTCCCACCCTAAATTTAGACATTTAGACATTTCATTCTTTGTCTGTTTCGAAACCTAAATATTTGAAATTATTCTTTTTGAACAACAGGTTAACATCAAGCATCAAACAGGCCGATATAGTAAATATTGGCCGATACATATGTTGGGCCAATACATCGGTGCATCCTTATATGTAACTAAAATGAGACTGGGCAAACTCTTATTGGAGCACTTCCAGACTTTACTGTACCTACTGCTGTAACTGTATCTCATTGTGTTTCTTTGTGTTTCTATGCCAAGACAGCAAAGTCTCACATCATACATTTGCCTGCGTTCTCCTGCCAAGCTCACCTGGATGGCTTCACCTGTGTGTGTGACTGGGTGCTGCAGTGGAGCGGTGCATGTGTGGAGCTGCTGCCTGAATCAAAGAAAAGTGTGGCTGAAACATTGAAGGTTAGTGAGGTGCAGGACATGCAATCACAAAATGAGAGTCGCTCCATGCTGCCAAGTGCCTTCATGTGCTGGGCTTTTAGTAGACAACAAGGCCCCTTTTTAGTGACATACAGTACGTACTGTATATAGTGCAGTCAACATAGTTAAGTTTTTTGTTTCATGTAAAACATTTTTTATCAAATAGCTCAGCCGTAAGAGGTGTATAAATGCAATCTGAATCCAGCTGTTGTGGAAGATGACTTTTATTTTTTAGCCATAAAGAGCTGATAAAAACTTTCAATGTGCATCTTAATTAAAACTAATCAGCGCCACTTTAATGTAAAATAATTCATAATTAAATAATAACAAAGTCTTGACACTAATCTTTGAGGTTATAAATATAATTATACAATTTTTTTCCATGATAAAAGATGATCTACTTGAGATACATATGCAGACAGATGAATGCAGTACTTGAATATTCCAGTTTTACTTTCAGTAGCTATTAAAAGTGCTGGAACACAATCCCACACAGGTCGAACAGAGGCCTCCTCCTTCACTCGCTTTTCTATAAAAATGCAGAAATAATTAAACTTGTGTACGTTCTTGTGTTATCTGCTATTATACAGTTAATCAGAAGACAAACATGGAGAGTGTTAAAGGTTACGTTTTGATTTATTTAAATTCATTATTTGCATTAATAGGGTATTATGGGGCCAAGCTAATAAATGGCCTGTAATATAAAGAGGCGGCTACAATAAAGAATATATATACTGTATATACATAAAATGATCCCATGTCAATTAGCTAAATCAACATACTTATGCCAAAGAAATGGACTTACAATTTGTTTGGATTAAAATAGCTATGAGGAATCAATGGTAGCTCAGAGCAGCCACATTTCAAACATCACAAACATTTGCATTGTTTGATTTTGGTTTAGACACAAGATCTATTGCCTAAAGCGTGCTAGTCAAATATATATTTATTTGTTTAGTTCAGAGTGGGGGTGCATTTGTACAGATTGATATTCTCTATTTAGGGAATGGATTATATTAACCACAAAAGAAGGTTACAGGCTTTGCTACATGTTCGGGCTCAGGAAACATCAGGAGTTGAACAATATCAGCGGCATAACCCCAGCTTTAACCCCACATATGAGCACTATTGATTCATTCACTTTGAAGAGGTCCTTGAAATTGTTTCGATGAGGAACTATTGTGGCAGTCTATTGGGGCATCCGAGGCACTGGTCCAAATGAGAATGTCTCCGAGCTGGAGACAGATTGACTGACAAAATCACAAAGGCGGTAGAAAAAAGACAGTCGGAGACAAAAATGAAAAAAATGGAGAAAAAGAGTAAAAGAGCTATAAAAAACAGAGAAGTCCTTGTTTCAGAAACAATGACTTTCTGCCGATGGAAAGCGAAGCCTGAGCTGTTGCAATATCCATGTCTCTGACAGAACTCAGGGCGTATCAGGCTTATTGCATTACCTGAAAAAAGGGATAGGGTAGAAATAATCAAAAATGCATCAGAAATAATGCACTTTTCAGACTCTATCCATCATTGTTTCGGCACCCTCGATCCTTTACGAGAAGTGAGTGAGCTCCGGGAGGGGGGCGAGGCGCTGGCTGCCGCTCCAACAGCCAAAGAGGAGGATGGGTAATTAAATTATTTGTCGGCCTCTAAGAACTAAAATGAATGAAATAGATGAAGGCTATTGCATTATGCCACAATCGTGACCTGCAGAAAACTAATGGTGGAATAATAGTTTTAGGTAGTGGCTCTATTCTCTGATGCAGACAGCCACTTGAGTGAATATGCAATGGTACTTCAGTCAAAACGGTTTGTCCTCCACCTTGACTGTGTAATGTTGTGCCTGTTTGTGTATGTGTCTCAGCTCCATTCCTTTAGTGAGCTGTCTCTCCTCCTGCTGTCACGTTTCATATCATCCTCCTGACTGGGCAGACATGGTGTCCAAAGTGGCTCAACTCATGTACTTTTTTGTTTCTGAAGCAAAGAGTCAAAGCAGTGGCCTTTTTCTCTTTTCAACAAGCCTTCCAGAGATGGGGCCCTCTCTTTGTAGTTTGTTGACTATAAAAAGCTGGAAAAATTGTCCTGAAATCCTGAGCAAAAAGGAGTGTAAATAAAAGATCAAACCAGTCCTATGAGCAGAACCAGCGGCCTGGTACTCACTGCAATAACTCACCAGGCGTCACCGCGTATTAACTTGACATGTTCAGCCAGGAGGAGGAGGGGTGTATTTTACCGCTGCCCTTAGTACTGTACAACCACCACAGGACATATATATTACTCTGAACAACAACTTACTGTAGCTTTGAAGTTGTGTACAACACCCTATTATTCTGTGATTACAGCTTTGGCCTTTAAACTGATCTTTGTTGTCTTTTTAAATTTGAAAATAATGGTAAATGTGTCTGAAATGATGAAGTAATACGCTCAGTATGAAACTTCAGAACTGTATTGTATTGTATTGTTGAGCAAGTTCTCCTAATGCCCTTTGTGTCATGCCTGACCAGAAGATGGCAGCACCCAGCTACGCTTTGGCCTCCTATTGCTGCCCTCTCCTCCGATCTTCTCAAGAATGTGTTGTGTCCAATGATGGATAGAGATGTTTCCAAGTGCACTGTTCTCCCTTACTCTGTGTAGGTCAGACCCAGTCCTCACTACTCTCAAAGATACTGAACCAGTTAAACTTTGTATTATGCCCATCAATTCCTGAAGTTCAACAGCTGATCAGTGATCATCACTTATGATACATCTTGGAAATGATTACTTAACTGCAGCACAATTGTAGCAGACGATATACAATAACTGTGTTCAGTTTTGTGCCAAGTGATTGTTATGAATATCAATTTAAGCAGAGATATAAGACCCTAGATAAACTAAACCAAAAGGCTGGACCAGCACCAAACCAGGACTAAAGTAAAACCAAATCAAAACAAAACTGTTTTGTCATTATCATTATATTATAAAGTCATTATCACCGCACATACTTTTTGAACTTTCAATGTAAATTTTCAGATGGAAGAACATAACACTGTGATACGTCTTTTTTTTTTTCAACCATACTTTAAATTGTCTGGGGGAAATTAATAAGTAGATGCCTCGCCAATATGCAGAAAACCTGTAAATGATCGCTCTAACTTAGCATAGCCTTGAAGTAAAAAGTTGTTGTCCTATTGTTAGATATAGACAAGTGCGGGTTTATTTTTGTTTGTATATGCTGGAGGGGCTTGTAGCGCTGCTCCCGTTGGCCCTGTTATTTGATTTCCTCTTTTTTACAAAGGCCACAGTCAGAGCTCATGCCAAAAGAATGCATACAATAACAAAACAAACTTGACTGATGAATACCCTCTTTTTTCTTTCAGTGTATATGCCGCTTGTTTAAATATGTGTATGTCTTTAGGGCTGCGCTGTTAGTGATCTTCCTAGAATGCGTCTGACAGAAACGGCGTTGCACAAAAAAACAAAAAAACAAAGCAGCTTGAGACTTCTCCCAGCTTGTAATGATGTTTAATGATACCTATCAGTGATGGAGCACACACACCCCTCAAGGAGTAGCAGCACCTTGCCCGACTGAGGAATTACAGGCAGGCGATAATCAGGTCAGCCTGCAGGTCCTCGGGGATTGGAAGTGTTCATAATAAACATTCCTACTGTTCTTTTGTGTTACTTGCTGCGGTAAAACAAGAGGTATAGCTAGCTAGCACGCCGGCTTGCCCTTGGGTGCACCATCATTGCCTGTCTTGACTTGCACACACTATCTCTGGGAAATTAAAACTCAGACTAAGGATTTGTGTAGTAGACATATCATCAGAATATTAACTGTTCCATTAGCATAAAGAGCCCTCCCAGTTATATCTACATGTGATTTGACATTTGGCATTGAAATCAGGACTTATTATACATTATTATACATTTCTTTTAAAGTGTCTGTGTGAGTGTGTTACATTATTTGATACTCGAAGCCAACTACCTCCCCCTCCATCTACGAACCTTCAACAAACAAAGACTAAAAGAATACAAGCGTGGGTTCACTGCTTGCATTTTTTTTCTTCCAAAGATGTCAGCCTGTGCTTTTCAAAGATTTGACTCTTGCTCTGCAGTCAAACAAAAACCTTTCGGTAAATTGATTAGGCACTCCAAACTTTTCGGCTTTTTGATGTAACTCGATGTGAAAAGTTCAATATTTCTACACACACTGGCGCTGGAAAGTTCACAAATGCGTCTTTTTTCCCGTTGATGACCTGAGGCCTAGTGTTAGAGCAGGTGCAGAAGGCTTTTGACTTTTTTTTGTTACCTGGCTCTTTTACTGCTAGGGAAAAAAGTTACTGTGATACATTTGGCAACATTTGATTTTGTAACCCCAAGAAATTCGATATGTTTCTCCCATTCATTTTCTGTCGTTTCAATGGGAAACCTCCTACAGTCTCTGGAGAGACTTCATGTCCTCTTATGAGTGGGCATTTATAAGTCATTTATTGACAGCACTGTCTGTGAAAGCCCCACATCTCGGTCGATTTGCTGGTGGCTATATTTTACCCAACACAAATCATTTTATGTAATGTTGATGTTCTGGAAATATGAAACTAATCTAACCCCACTGGCAGGAGTAACAACAAAAGATGTGCCGAGCAATCTAAAGCAATCACAGGTGCAACCAATTCACAATGTTCTAATTACTTTGGCTTTGATATCATTTTCTCATTCTTCCCATTTTTGGTGGTTGCCCCGTGCGTTGCCCTGGTGAATCGTTGGCTATTGCCAACAGTTTGGATCCAATGTATTGTAGTCCTTGAGAGAGGCTGTCTTGTGTGTCCAGGACACGTCATTGTCAACACGTTTCATACACAACTCCACTGGATGTAAACAGTGTGGCCACAGCACAGAAAGCACTGTCAAGGCAGGATCAGCCTAAATCAAATGAAAATATCAAATAAATCATAAGAGACATGTTTTGCTTAAAGACAATCCATTTTGTCTGTTTACCAAGTTCTGGGTTAATCCCTTTAAATGAGCAACTGCTGGCCTTGTTGGGTTTATGCTCAAGACTAGACAAAAAGTTTATTTTTCCTTTTTATGTTGTTGAGATTTTATGTTACAGTGGATTTGCATAAGAGTGGAAGAACAACGTATGTTTGGGTGTATAGTGGCAGAGTAGTTTACTTGTCTACCCACCGTGAGGGTTCCTTTAAGGTTTAGGAAATTTGGGCAGGCCAATATTAGGGTCTGGACGATATAGCGATAAATAATCTAATCGTCAAATTATGACGATCTGCTAACCTGGAAAATTGTTGAATCGTAATACAATGCCACTGTTAATATAAATATAACAATTACTCTGAAGAAGGTTTTATGAAGTAGCCATCTTCTGTGCCAGTGTGTTTTGTAAAATGAAAGTGAAACTGTGATTTTGATATGAATAAAATTCTGACATTTTTACAATATGGCCCATCCACTATTCATAGGTTTCACTGATAACAGTATCAGCCTATATAGAAGACAAATAACTTTTATCAAGTTTAGAAACAGCCAGAGAAAGTAAAGCCAATTCTGAAAATTTGTTTACAAAGTATCCGTATTAGAATTTAATAGAATTAGAATTTACCAAACTGGGAATTGAAATATGGGTATTGACCTTGAACTTTATATTTGGTGCATCCCCACAGGAAACCATAGAGAAGGGGTTCTTGGCTAGTCTAAACAGGACCTCGTTTTATCCCAAATCATTTTGTCACAAATTTTCAAACCATTACAACACATTTTTCACCATTTTATGCAATAAAGAAATATCTACCTTCTTTGACCCAACCTGAAGCCCAACCCAACATTTGGGAAACACAGATCTGGGTTATACCCTGGATAATTGCCAAAACAGCTGGATAGGCTCCAACAAAACCATGCAATATCTAATGGGATAAGCAATAGAAGCGAATAAATTTCTAAATATCCCACACAGCTTGTAAAGTTGAGTGTTAAATTTTACCATATCAGGGCCTTAGAATCACCTAAAACTAAGATTTATAAATAAAAAAAGAAAAAGTAAAATGGGAATTAAAAGTGCATTTGAAAGTTGAGTCCAAACAAGTTAACCTAGCAAATGCCAGATCTATAGGCTTCTGCTCTTCAGAGTGCTGCACATGGATCTGGGATCGCTCCATAGAGAAATGTCTGAAACAGGAATGTGTTGATTGGCTGACAACGACAGCTATTGCGTAGCCAGACAAGGAGCTGCTAAATAAATGAATTTAATAAATTATCGCTGGGTGATTTTTAATGTTTTTAGTAAAACTATAGCTGCATACATTATGTTTCTCAGTGTTAGCATGTTGCTAATAAGCTTTACTGGAAGGCTTGTTGTTGTCGACAAAGCTAAAGCCCACCAACAAACTGCAAATACTGCCACATGATTGGTCCGCACCGCTGGTGAAGTTGTGTCGGACAAAGTGTATTGGAGCGGTACAAGATGGATTTCCGAGAGGTTGGAAAACTACAAACCTCGCGAAAATCCGGCTTGCAGCGAAAGGTTACAAACGAGTGGGATTAACAAGTAAATCCAATCCAGCCTACTGTGTGAGAGGCTGTGAGGCCGCGGTTGTGGTGTTAACATGATGCTCTAAGTGTGATAGCTCTGTAATAGCATGTCATTAAACTGTTATGGTTACACAGCTCAGTTAAAACAGAGCAGTGGGTGGATAACCTTGAACACGGCAATGCTTCATCTCAGGAAGCCACTTTGCCACGGCAAAGGGGGAATGTGATTTGTGTATTCAACATTACAGTTTAAATAAGCACCTATACCTTGTGCCACTTTTCAAGCATTTGATCAAAATCCAGTATATCTAAGTTAAGCAGAGTTATGGCCAGCTACTCAAAGAAAATATACCATTGGCGCGTGTTGGAGCATGGACAAGGCACGAGAGGGAGGCGCGTTGGCCGTTCCAAAGGGGAATTTCTGAATTGTCTCTCCACAATTGTTTTTGCTGGGCTATTTTCTTTCTCTAACTGAATGTTTATAGTTGTGACTCAAAACCGTTTTTATTACTTAAACTGAAATGACCATTGAAAACATGAAGATACGCACACATTGTTAACCGAAACTTGTCTGTATAACAAATGTCTTGCGTCCTGATTTGAGGCGTGTTTATAGAGCACGACCTTGCAGGAATTGTTCTCATCTTTGTCCAAATGTGGTCACACCTTTGTGTTTTGCCAGCGCCTGTCTCCCTCTGACTCTCTCTCCGCTCGCCGCAGCTGAGTTACAAACACGTTAGAAAAAACATCTAAATTAAAAATCTCTGCCCTGACCAATGTTATTACAATCTTTAACATGCCAGTAAACATTGATGGAGGCGGGCAGTAATGTGAGCCGCATGTGGATTTAGGCTGCTGAGTACAAGACTTTTTCTACTCTCTCTCTCTTTGCTCTCAAAAGCTTTTTTTTTTTCTTTTTAAAGATAATTTCTAGATTTTTTACTTCTTTTTTTTTTTACATTAACAGTTTTGATTCAAGCAGAGTGCACAATTCCCGTTATTGTGGTTTCTCCACCTTCCTCACACCATCCAAAGACATGCATGTGTTTGAAAACTGAAATACAATTGAAAATGTACCCATAATTAAGGGTTGCTATAAGGTTCTGTCCTGCAACTAACTGACTTGGCCAGGTTTAGTCTAGTCTTGACTACACTCTGCTCCCGGGTTCTCATCCACATATCTTTCCTCTGCTAACAGCCTTTCATTTGTCTGATGGGAAATCTGTTCTTCATAATACCACACAAACAGAGCTGAAGTAGGAAAGTGGGACAAAGCCAAGAAGAAGCAAAGGGGCAAAAATGTGAACATGGCTGGAGTCCAGTGATGAGTGTTGGCTGCATGCAGTGGTCAAAGATATAATTAAAGGTTGAACTGCTGGTTGTTAAACTGAACAAGCTTTGCGCTATATTTCTCCAAGAATTTAACCAAATTGAAGTCTTTATATCTAGAAATAGCATCAGTGTAAAATAATGTGTTGACTACAGTCTTGATGCTCAAAAACAAACAATACACAACTCAAACAAACCGTAAACATTTGTTCCTTTCCACCTTTTGTGACAGCTCAAGAATGTTTAATGAATAAAAACCCATTAAATCTTGAGTTAAGTTCCTAACAAATAATATTGAAGGAGTGCAATTTTTTTAAGTTACAAACACAGATTTCTAAATTGACCTGAGTTATAGAACCCAACATCAAATAGTTTCTGAACAGACAATACTATTGACAATTTGTATAAAATGCTTCGAGTAACTGTGTGGCACTGTCATTCTCTAGTGGCCTAGCTATTGCTTTGGTGAGAGAATGGTTTGCTTTAAAAGAAAGATAAGGCGAATAGTATGAATGACAAGCTTTGTGATGGCAGGAGGCAGCAGTAACTCGGTGTAGAGCCCAGCATTTAGCCTGACCCTCGCTGATCCGCGCTGTCTGAAGTAGTCAAAGCCAAAGAAAGAGGATTCACTTTCAAAAAATACATCACTTGTCAAAAAGAGCTGTCAGATACTAACATAGAAAGGCACTTCAATTATAAGCTACCAAAGTCAGGCGCTTACCCCGAATGTGACGTTTCTGTTGATCTGGCATTTTCCTCTTTAAAGAACAGAGAGAGGGAAGATACGTAGTAAGCAAAACTAAAGCAGTGGAGGTCAACCAAAACCAGCCACAATAAACATCAACAGTACTCTAATATACTGTATTGTTACAATCCCCCCAAAACTCTCTAAAATCAATCTAATAACATCATATTTCATCTACAGTAAAGCATAAACAACATACTAAATCAG
>JAVQKG010308435.1:0-16454 GCA_036025885.1 Hypseleotris bucephala
CAAATGTTTCAGATACAGCTAGGGAAAAGTAGTATGCACACAATCTTTTTAAATTGCATTAACATTTAGTATCAGGGTTTTACTTATTACTTATTTACTCTACTTAACCTCTCTATGGATCATTTAGAGATACCATTTTACATCCCTGTTCTTAAGCGCCTATTCAGAGCATTTTTTGATTTTAAGCAAAAAACCCTACATTATCACTTATCATGCTCTTTTTTATATTGGGTTTTAGTATATTTTGGCTCACTATGTTAACTGTATCAGCAAATGTACTGTACAATGACAAGGCAGTTTTTCTTTGTCAGCAGAATGGTGAAAGCTCTTTGCAGAATGTTTTTACACGCATCACAGCCAAACCCTCGTAGATGTGGTTTTGTCTTTTGTTAACTTGTTGTTTTCTATGTTAACTTTGTGCCTTTGCACCAAACAGAGTCCATGAATTGAATATAAACTAAAGTGCCTCCAAGAGAAAGCCAGTGTTTTAGATCTGCATAAGCCTAAAGCAACACTTACTTTCTAGAGAAAAATAAGTACAGCAGGTGTCAACTGAACAGATCTCTCTCTCTCTCTGTTCACCACATGGTTTATTAAAAAGTTCTGCCAGAAATAGGCTTCAAAATAGCTTTAACTGGAGTCTGCACTTGCTTACCGGGGGACTTGTTGCAATTATAATTAGTCTGTTTCACACTTGTCTTGTAAAACACCACATGCAGCATGTCAAATAATTTTAGCTGTTTTGTCAGGAGGACTATTTTAAAAACATGTAAAGTGACAGTTTTTAATCATAACATGACACCTGATATGACTTAATATAACCATCATTATGAGACTGATATAGTATTTGTAATATTATTTATCTTTTTTTTTGTCTTTTTCTGTAGATCAATATTCTGTTAAATTTTAGTGCTGGGGAGGACTGCCCCTGTCCCGAGGAGATCCAGGAAGAACTTAATGCTTTTCATGAAGAGCTGCGCCTGCACTGTGGTAGTCTATTTCCTCCTCACTACATGTCTCTAACCAAACAGATGAATTAGAACTTTATGTGATTCATAATTATGGATTCATTTAGCAAGAATTTTACAAATGACTAGAGTAGGTTGGCCAGATGTCCCTATTTGATGGGAACAGTCCCAGTTTCAGGCTCATTGTCCAATGTCCCACAAATATTAGATGGGACACTAATTTCTCCCAGTGTTTCATAAGCCTTGTCCCGGTTGTCCCCATTTTGACCAAAGCAACATAAACACACTTAAAACATTTGCTAAGAACGTTACAATCCCAGCTGTTACAAAATTTCATTCATTTACCATGCAGATGCTTTAGATCTTAAGGATTTTAGAAACATTTCTTTTTTGCTTTAGTAAGTTAAAATGGACCATGATTTGAGAAGATACATGAGCTCCAGTTTTTGGGTCTAGAAATCTGGTCACTGTACTCTATAGACATGGTTTGTTGTACAATTATTTACAGGGTCCAGAAAATAATCCCTTTATAAAATTACCAGCTATTCTGTGGTGTAGTTTGTTTTAGACGGAGTATAACTTGGGGTGCATAAGATGTCTACTCTGAGGGATCGAACTGTAGCAGGTGTCTTTAGAGTCTGTGAAAAGCACTTTGCGAGTTTCTGGTAAACTCTTTGCTTCTTGCAGGAATTCCCGTGGAGGAGGAGCCAGAGGAGCCGGACACTTCCATTAAGGGTCGTCTCCTCGCCCTGGTCTACAAGATCAAGGGTCCACCTCAGAAACAAGAAGAAGAGAGTACAGAGACAGAGCAGGCAGCCCCCAGTAAGACTCTGTCATTAGCATAAACACTCACTTACCTTAACTGGAAATACGCCAGTTCACACTTTAATCTCTTAAGTATCTAAACATGACATTAGCAGAACCCAGCTGCATAAAACCAATTAAAATTGCATCAACTAACTAGCCAGTATAGTGTAAAAATGTGGCAAAAATGACTCCCTCATCACAAGATAACACTGAAATAAGTCTAGAATTTTGAAGAAAAATATGTACAGCCCTTCCCTTAGCATTAGTTTATGTATTGTCTACCCTATTACGAAAGTTCAGCTTAAAATATTAATGAAATCCTTCAACAGACCTCTACAATTCTCCCATGTCAAGGCCCCAACCTGCATTATAGAAGAGCTTTGTGCTGTACTTAGGCAGGTCATGCAATCCCACACTTCTTTTATTTATTGCTTTTCCTTATTATGAAACAAACTAAAATAAGAAAAAAACAGCTGGATAGTAAAGGAAACTTCAAGATAAAGTGAACAGTCAAGCCATATAATGAAATGTGACATTGTACAAAGTGGTGATTTCTGTTTTAGATTGCAGACAGAGTATAGTGTCTGATGAAGACTTTGATAATATGCATAAGAGCAGATGTGAGCCGTTCACCTTCAGAGCAGCAGGGTCCTCACTGCCTCTGTTTAGTGTCTCATTAGGATTCTGCTCGGATCTGACCCTTTGTTTGCTACAGATGTCAGTGTTGACTTGACTCATAGTTCAGCTGGGACTTCAGAATAATAATACCGTCCAAAAAGTCAGACACTGAAGTTTTGCATTTTAGGTGACTCGGCCTAAAATGTTTTTTGCCTATTTTTACAAGTGGCAAAAGTTGTTACAGTGGAGTGCAGACAGTGTAAGATGCAAAAAAGACCCATTACTCTGCTGTAATTATATTTCTTTCAGTGGTGAATGCAATATTAAGTATTATTTTTAAGTACACAGCTTGGCCTGCACAGTACATTATACTGAATCATTCAATCAAAGTGATTACACCATTTGCACACAATTTATGTGTCAGTAGGAATAGTGACGAATACTTTGACTGTTTAAAAGTAGTTTAAGGTTCTGTCTATAATACACACCAAAAGTATTATTGTTATTGTAATATTCCATTTATTTGCACATCTGAACTTATTCTCATATTGTACAGTCCTTCCTGTTAACTGTTGGTCTGATGTGTTATTGTCTACAGCCAACCTGAAGGAGCTGATCTCTCAGACCATCACTAGCTGGGCTCAGGAGTCCCACATCCAGGACCCAGAGTTAGTTCGAGTGATGTTCAGTCTCCTCAGAAGACAGTATGATGGGATTGGAGAGCTGCTGAGGGCCATGAAGAAGTCTTACACCATCAGTGCTGCGTCTGTACAGGATGCTATTAACCTGCTGGCATCCCTGGGTCAGATCAGGTCCCTGCTGTCAGTGCGAATGGGCCATGAGGAGGAGAAACTTATGATTGATGGGCTCGGGTAAGAAGTTGTGAAGCTCAGGGAACTATATTCTTTATGAAATGGATGTTGAAGACTTTTCTGTAAATTGTCTTATAACATTACTAACATTTAAAATAGTAATGTTTTGTGTTTTTAGAGACATTATGAACAATAAGGTTTTCTACCAGCATCCTAACCTGATGAGAGTGCTGGGCATGCATGAAACTGTCATGGAGGTCATGGTCAATGTACTTGGAGGAGACAAGTCCCAGGTATTTGTCTGTCAGTTCAATATCAACAAACATCTCTTTTCAAAACAAAACAATATCCACTGATCAGTTTCATGCTATGAGTTTTAACTAAGCCAAGAGCAACAGCTTAATACCCATAAAAGCTCCCAGTGCAATAGACATGGTAAAGCAGTTGCCTGCCCTGTGCGGGGCAGGAGTGGGGTGAGAGGTATGCCTCTCTGCCCTGTCCTTTTTGGGCAGTGCTGACAGAAGCTGGAAGAGAGGGGTGTGATTTAATGCCTTGATCAGTGCCAAACATGAATTGAACCTTAGACAGAAAGACCTCAGAGAGACAGCAAGGCACTTAACATCTGACTCTAGCAGTCTGATCACGTCGCCTCAGACATAAATTCCTGACCAGTTTACTGCCACTTGATACATGTAGTTAACTTACAGTACCCATATAAACTGGCAGTAAGTATGACTTATGTATAGTATGCATCATAATGTATATATTTATTTACCTTGTCTATCACACAAAGCAATATAAAGACATTTTTAGGTAGATCCTCTTTTCTTGTATTTAAAACAATATCTGATATTATAATTACTGTTAATTCTCATTTTATGCACACAATCAAATTGAATATTTTTATTAATGCTGAAATGTCTTTCACAGGAAATTGCTTTCCCAAGGATGGTTGCAAGCTGTTGTCGTTTCTTGTGCTACTTCTGTCGCATTAGTCGCCAGAATCAGAAAGCCATGTTTGACCATCTGAGCTACCTGCTGGAGAATAGTAGTGTTGGCCTGGGTATGGTCAATGCTCCAAACTTGTGTGAAAGTTATTCTACTTAAATGTTTTAAACTTCAAAATTATTGTTTTTTGGTGTCTCTGTTTAGCCTCTGAAGCCATGCGAGGCTCCACTCCACTGGATGTTGCAGCATCATCAGTGATGGACAACAACGGGTTAGCCTTGGCCCTGGAGGAGCCAGACCTTGAAAAGGTACCTTTTGTAACCATAGCAAGATCATATCAATAGGAAAACTTAATGCTGTGCAGGTTTTGACTTAGTTCCAACTAGAGAAGCTTACTCAGCACAAGCTTCAAGATGAGGCTGTTTCTAAGCTGACAGTCAAAAAGATTGAGTGTGCCATTTTGACTCCATGCGGGAAACTAAGTGGTGTCTGTGTGTGTAGGTGGTGACATATCTGGCAGGCTGTGGTCTTCAGAGCTGTGCCATTTTGGTTGCCAAGGGTTACCCAGACCTCGGCTGGAATCCCATCGAGGGAGAACGCTACTTGTCTTTCCTGAGGTTTGCTGTGTTTTGCAATGGTAAGAACTTTCTGTACCAACAAAATATAAAAATGTTAAAATTATAAGTTTTAATGTGCCTAGCTTTTCTTGCTCTATAAAAATCTACCTCCAATCTACGAAAAAAAAAAAAGAATAGAAAGGCAAACCTACAATATATTTGTACCACAGGTGAGAGTGTGGAGGAAAATGCCAACGTGGTTGTGAAACTGCTGATCAGGCGTCCTGAGTGCTTTGGCCCTGCTCTGAGAGGAGAGGGAGGTCAGGGTCTGCTGGCTGCAATGAACGAGGCCATCAAGATCTCTGAGGATCCAGCGCTGGACCTGCCACCTGCTGCAGACACTGCAGGGTACACACACACAGTCTATCATATGTCGCTTTATTTGAACCAGAAAAATTGTAGCCCCAGTGAAAATGCTTTGAATACGTGTTATAAAGCTATGGAGTTGATCAATTCTTAATTAATGTTAGATTTAATGAACTTTAATTGCATGTAAAATGCATATGAACATGTCACATTGGCAGTTTTGTTATGTAAATGAGTTGGAAGTTGTGCTCCCAGTAGTATTAGTTTTGTGCACATTAGTATGCATAGGCTGTAATACAGTAGCTGCGTTTAAATACGGAGAGGATATTAAAGTCTCGAGTGTGGAGGAAGATTGGAAAAATGGTCAAAATCAATATTTAGAACTTACTGCCCTGTAAAACACTGTATTTGGCGCCAAACTATTGGTGTAAATTATGTCGACTTTTTAATATTCACAGTTGTTAAGTATAAGTGTAAATTATTGGTAAAAAGACAGTGATTTACGTTGCAGGTCTAGTGAGGAAGAGGGAGAAGTTATCCACATGGGCAATGCCATTATGTCCTTCTACTCTGCCCTCATTGACCTGCTGGGACGCTGTGCTCCTGAAATGCATGTAAGATTTCAAACAATTTTAATTGATAAATACAGTTGTGAGATATCATCAATTTACATCAACAATGTAATGTTTGTTGTCACTTTTTCAGCTCATTAATGCAGGCAAAGGAGAGGCTCTGCGTATCCGAGCAATCCTGCGCTCCCTGGTCCCCACTTCAGACCTGGTCGGAGTCATCAGCATCCCTCTCAACATGCCTGTGGTCAATAAAGGTGGGTTTGGATTTTTGTGTTTCTATGTCGTTTACTTTGAAACACCAGGCGTTTGAGTTGAAAAAAACTGAATGCCTTCAGGCCATTTTAGTATGGGCTATTTACCTAAAATGCCTTTGGCAACACAAAAAAATCAGGTCCAATTTCCTTTAACTACTCATAAAGAGTCACGTTTAACTAATTCTGTGCTACAATCTCAGCTTCAACATATTTTCTGCCAATTCCTTTGAACTTACAGACAGTTTACCCAGTATTAAACTTTGGATTTGATTGTGCAATAAAAAATATGCTTTCTCAAACTCTTTCAGACGGCTCAGTGACAGAGCCAGACGTGTCTGCCTGTTTCTGCCCGGACCACAAGGCTCCCATGGTGCTGTTTCTTGAGAGAGTCTATGGTATTGAGGACCAGGGATTTTTGCTCCAGATGCTGGAGGTTGGCTTTTTGCCAGATCTCAAAGCTTCAGAATCTCTGGATACTGTGAGTTTTAGAGTTCTGTCTTTTAAAATGGTTTTGTTTTTAGGCAAACTTGGTTAAGTGTGCAAATTCTAAATCAAGAAATACAACATAAAATAAATCCTCATTATCAATTGTTTCAATTGATGATAATATTCAGGCAGTGTTTTTAAGCTTTGGCAGATCACATGTTCCCAGAACGTCTCCATCCAATAAATAAATAAAGGCAATAAATAAAGGCTATTTGTTTTTGTGTTTAGTTATGTTTAGGACTACTATCCTCAAGACACAAAAATACAATTCCTCATCACTTACCCTCTCTGCTATATCTTGATGATGTATTGAGTACTTTTGTAACTTGTCGGTCTTGTCCCACAGGAGGTGTTGAGCACCACAGAGACAGCTCTGGCTATGAACCGTTACATTGGCTCTGCTCTGCTGCCTCTGCTGACACGCTGTGCACATCTGTTCGCCAGCACTGAGCACTACGCTCAGCTCATCGACTCCACACTACAGACCATCTATCGCCTGTCCAAGGGCCGCTCACTTACCAAAGCCCAAAGGGACGCTATTGAAGAGTGTCTGCTGGCCATCTGCAAGTGAGTGCTGCCAAACATGTGTCAGACTCAAACAACAAAAAGGCCTTTAACAGTCATTTACAGGACTGCAGCTTTCTATTTGAATAATCTGTCAGAGAGATGTGCCAGGCTTTATTGATAAATGATTTGTCCCAGTCAAATAAAACCTTGATTTATTTATTTTGATGATGAATGCTGTTCAACCTCTTAACAGGCATCTGCGTCCATCTATGATGCAGCAGCTGCTGAGACGACTCGTATTTGATGTTCCCATGCTCTCAGACTACTGCAAGATACCTCTTAAGGTGGGATAAAGGGTTACCTAAAAGTTGAAGGGAAAATGTCTTATTTTTTTAAATCATAGTTTAACATTGCTTTTATATTTGTATTTTTTTTATGTTGTCCTTTTAATTTTTAGCTGTTGACCAACCACTATGAACAGAACTGGAAGTATTACTGCCTGCCGTCTGGGATGGGCAGCTATGGCAAAGCATCTGAGGAAGAACTGCTCCTGACCAAGAAACTGTTTTGGGGAATATTTGAATCACTTTCCCAAAAGGTACACTGAAATACACTAGATACTGCACATTTGTATACATGTTTTTGGATCATTATATTACAATTTGGATGTTTTTGGTTTATTCTAAAAGTCACTCATTTTTGCTGAAAGAGTTCACAGCACTCTGAAGGTAGGAATCTGCGAGAAGTGCAGATGAGGGAAGCTAAAGTAGATGAATCATTTACTGTATCTGTGACAGACAGTGGCTACAGGTTCAATATTGCTGTTCTGCCTTTGCTCTGTCTCTCCATTGTTTCCCTGAAACATTTGATGCATTGTCTAAATAAAACCCTATAACCTTTCTAATCTGTCTTTTGTAGAAATATGATGCTGATCTTTTCAAAATGTCCAAGTCCTGTCTGTGTGCCATCGCTGGGGCCTTGCCTCCTGATTTTGTAGATGCCACTCTTGGGGCAGCTCTGGAGAGGCAGGGTTCAGTGGATGCACAAGGCAACTTTGACCCCAAACCAGTCAACACTGCCAAGTGAGTGCTTGATTACTGTAATAAATGATAAATTATTATTATATGTTATTATTATTATTATACTGTGTTTATTATTTTCATAATAAACACAGTCTCTTCTCTTTCTGATTTTGTAAAAAACGGCCTTCTATTCCAATACCAGAACCAGACCAGATCTAATACTAAGTACACTTTACACTTTATAGCATCTCCCTTCCTGAAAAACTTGAGTACGTTGCCAACAAATATGCAGAGCATTCCCATGACAAGTGGTCCTCAGAGAAGGTATGTCTTCTGTGATATGTGTGTCTTTATGATGTATGAGCCTTTCACACCTGAAGAGCTCTGTGTCTCATGTGAGGAACTGTTGTTGTAGGTGTCAGCAGGGTGGAAACTTGGGGACAGTACTGATGATCAGGCCAAAACTCATCCTCTGCTGAAGCCTTATAACTCTCTGAGTGAGAAGGTACATAGACTCATACAGATTATTGCAGTATCAAGCTTCCTGAATAAGCACTAAATAAGCTGGTTTTGTAGGAGAGAGAAACCTATCGCTGGCCAGTAAAGGAGTCACTGAAGAGCATGCTGGCGATGGGCTGGAACATTGAACAGACCAAGGAGGGAGAGGCCATGTTTCAACAAAAAGAGAGTGAGAAGAAGAAGACAGAATCTCAGGTAACATGAGCAACTACAGGACAACTATCAGACAATTTTGAATGCAGTAAGCCATTGCACTAATGATGTATAAGCTGTCAATATGTCAGCACTGACACTTTGGCAATGTATTTGACATTTAACATTCTCCTTTTAGGTTGATGGATTCAGTCCTGCTCCAATGGACCTGCACAATATCACTTTGTCAAGAGAGTTACAGGTTGGTATGAATCCCTCAGCTCTTAATGCTGGAAAATAGTTCAAAAGTGCTAAGGTTTAATTACATTTTACAATTAACATTTTATACACACAGGGCATGGTTGAAGTTGTAGCTGAAAACTACCACAACATTTGGGCTAAAAAGAAGAAGACTGAGCTTACAGGCAAAGGTTTGCAATAGTATAACATTATTTTAGACTTGTATAGGATAACGCAATTAAATGCATTTTTTTTATCAACATCAAGGAGGAGGGACCCATCCCCTGCTGGTTCCCTATGACACCCTAACAGCTAAAGAGAAGCACAGAGACAGAGAGAAAGCCCAAGAGCTCTTTAAGTTCCTGCAGATCAGTGGATATGCCATCACAAGGTGTGCTGTACTGTACAGTATAATAAGTACTATGCACAATTAGGGAACCATTATGACTTATCTATGATGATGCTGAATGTCATTGGTTGTCCATTGATCATCTTACACTTAGAGGTGTGAAGGACATGGAGCAGGACTCATCAGCGATGGAGAAGCGTCATGCCTTCAAGTTTGTCAAGACAATGCTTAAATATCTAGACTCTGCCCAAGAATTCATTGCACATCTTGGTTTGTATCATATTAAATTAATTAAAATTGACTCTTTTTATTCAGCTGTTTCATTCAAATTATGACTTTTTGCACTTCAGAGGCTATGGCAACCAGTGGAAAGACAGACAAATCACCTCATGACCAGGAAATCAAGTTTTTTGCCAAGGTTCAAAGTCTATTGACATTTTAATTAATTTTGAGGGTAGTTTGGATTTGTCTCACATTTCTATATTGTCCTTATAGGTGCTTCTTCCACTGATAGACCAAGCTTTTAAGAACCACTTCCTTTATTTCCTGTCCACACCAAGCATGGCCCTGAGCAGCTGTGGATGTGCCTCAAATAAGGAAAAAGAGATGGTCACCAGGTAATGTATTTAACCTGTATATTCTTGCATTAATTGCTTTGCCTATCTATTTCTGCTCTGCTTTTCACTCTACCTCAAATACTTCCTATTTCATACTTTCCTCACTTTTCCAGCCTTTTCTGTAAGTTGGCAGCTCTTGTCAGACACAGGATTTCTCTGTTTGGTAAGATTGTGACTACCTCTGTGTGGCTTTTTGGCTTTAAATCTCCAGTACAGACTGTTTATAATAAATGTTTGTGTTGCAGGAAGTGACTCTGCCATGATGGTGAGCTGTCTGCACATCCTCGCACATTCACTGGACACTCGGTAAGATTGTATAATCTTTGCACTAGGTAGGTCCAATTTCCTTGAAGAAAAATATTTTGATAAACTGTTGACTATTGTAATGAATTTTCATTATCTTACAAACTACAGACATTTTAAAACTAGTGACTGTTCCATGTTAAATTATAGAGTAGGCACTATGTGTCTGACCTCTTGTAAATAATAATTAAAAAAATAAAAGTAGAAATTGTTTTTCTGCTCCTCCAGAACAGTGATGAAGTCTGGGTCAGAGTTGGTCAAAGCTGGTTTACGGGCGTTCTTTGAAAACGCTGCTGAGGATCTGGACAAACTACTAGAGATGTTGAAGTTGGGGAAGTTCTTACAATCTCGAGCCCAGATGAAGAGCGTCAGTCAGAGCATCAACTACGTGACTGTGGCCCTGCTGCCCGTCCTCATTGCCCTCTTTGAACACATCACCACTTATGAGTTTGCAGCAGATCTCTTGAGTTAGCTTTTAACTTTTACTTTTATGGATTTAAAATGTTTCTTTTTATGTTCAAATATTTATCCTTTTTTTCTTTTTCTTTTTTTAAGTGGATGATGTGCAGCTATCCTGTTACCGGATCCTGACCTGTTTATACTCTCTGGGCACAGGAAAGAACATCTTTATGGAGAGGTGAGGAATCCATTTTGTATTTAAACTAAAATTAAGTAACCCGTTTCACAAAGCCAGCATGTGGTATTTCCATAATAGACTATTTAAGCTGATGCTTCATTATAGTGTTTGATGCATATGCATCTTTATACCCAGACATCTGCCTGCACTAGGGGAAAGCCTGGCAACTCTGGTGGGAGCGATGCCTGTAGCATTTCTGGAGCCTCATCTGAATTCATACAACCCAATATCTGTTTTCAACACCAAGACCCCCAGGGAGCGGGCCAGTGAGTTTCTTTGATAATGGGCATATGAATTTTTGGGAGGAAGATTTTTCTCAAAATCTGTTCTTGTTTAGTCCTAAGTATGCCCGATACAGTGGAGGAGATGTGTCCAGAGATGCCTCGTCTTGACAAACTGCTCAAAGATGTTTATGATATCTCTGAATCTGGAGCTCGCTACAGTGACATGCCACAGGTCTGCTTCAAAGAGGGGATATTTAGAGCTCATAGTCAGGATTTGAGGTTCTTTGTTTCTTTAATGATATTTTTATTGTGTCTGCGATAGGTAATTGAAGTGATCCTTCCTATGCTGTGCAACTATCTGTCTTATTGGTGGGAGAAAGGTCCAGAGAACTCCCCTCCGGACACACTGTGCTGCACAATGGTGACCTCTGAACATCTGAGCATCATCCTGGGAAACATCCTCAGGATCCTCAACAATAATCTGGGCATCGATGATGCGCCCTGGATGAAGAGAATTGCAGGTAACTTTTGTCATGTTTGTTTTCAGTAATCTTTTGTTATAGTCCACTTACATAACTTTTAGACATACGCCCAAAATAGAATGCATTTCAATTACTTTTGTTGCAGAAACTCACAGCAGTGTCTTAGTGAAACCCCAGAGATAATTTCCCTCATTGAAAGCCTCTGTCTCTTGTAGTTTACTCTCAGCCAATTATCTCCAAAGCCGGAGCAGACCTGCTCCGAACCCACTTCCTGCCCACACTGGACAAACTCAGGAAGAAGACAGTCAAGGTAATTCTTTAGATGGAATTTTTGCAATTTGTTGTACTTTGTTGCAAAATAAAATAACAGACATTCAGGGCTGGATTTACTAAAGGTTTGTGTGCTTGCTAGAAGATTAGCACTTGCAAAAACTGGAGCAAATAGTAGGAACTGTAGTAGACACAAGGTTAGCGCGTGCTTTGTGTATCTCGCAGTGCAAACTGAAGGGGCACAATGTCCAGAATTGTGTCCATCCAGGTAACTCCAAAGCGTCCGCTTTGACGCATGCACACTTTGCAAAATCAGAACTGGTTTAAACTCGTTCTACCAATATTCGGCGCGTATACTGTCTGTCGCTTTGATAGAAAACAGAAGGTTGTCAGGTCAGAGGCAAAAGAGCATCTTCTGTTTTATCAAACAGCAATACATCTTTCCATAATGTACTGTATAGCTGCAGTGGGGTAAGGGACTGCTGCTGGAAAAACACAGGTCAAATAATGACGCTCTCTAACATAGCTATATATCCAGTTTTCATAGTAAATCACATGCACCACTCCCACAAGTAGTGCACGCTATCTTTCTAAATGCCCTAACAATTTTGCACCTTTGTTAGTAAATCTGGCCCTCACTGTATAGTGCTTTATAAATATAGGTTGCGGCTGAAGAGGAGCTTTTGAAAGCTGACGGTAAAGGAGATAACCAGGAGGCAGAGCTGGTCATTCTGGATGAATTTGCTGTGCTCTGCCGCGATCTTTATGCCTTCTACCCCATGCTCATCCGCTATGTGGACAACAACAGGTACAGTAAAGAGCTAAAAAGCACTCGGAGAGTGCAGACCTCCGCCAAGGCAGCTAATTTCATTTCTGACCTTCCCTGAAAATTTTATCCAAACTGTTTTGGTAATTTTTGAGTAAAGGTGCAAACAGACAACAGTCTTTTATATGATACTCGATGCAGACGGTGACCTAGTTCACTCCCAAATTTGAATCATTAGTGTCAGTTCTGACTGACAGTTCTGTAATCCAAATCAGTTAAATACCTTCTGATCGAAGTTGCTGACAGAACCAACCAACAAACAAACCAACCAACACTACCAAAAACATTAATTCCTTGGCAGAGGTAATAAAGTTGTGTTTCAAGCCACTGCACATGGTATGCCTGTGTAAGTATTTAAAATGTTTAGATCTCGATGGCTAAAGGAACCTGATGAGAACTCAACTGAGCTTTTCCGAATGGTGGCAGAGATCTTCATCCTCTGGGTCAAGTCACATGTACGATTCATTACAACAAGTGGGTCATACTTCTTGCTTTTTAAATTTGAAATAAACATGTTTTTTTTAAATCTTTTTTTGAAAACAGAATTTCAAGCGTGAGGAACAAAACTTTGTGGTACAGAATGAGATCAACAACCTGGGGTTCCTCACTGGAGAAGGCAAGGCAAAGATGTCTAAGGTAGGATATAACAGACTTCTGAAACCAAATAAGTACATGAAAGTTCTATATTCCTTCTTGTTATATGATTTTAATGTACTGCTACTTTTAAACTGCCTGTTAGTTACAAAGTTTCTGTTGATCTGTTATACGTCCTTTTAGTCAGGTGGAGACCAGGAGAGAAAACACAAACGACGTCGAGGTGAATATTACTCCATCCAGACGTCGCTGATTGTGGCTGCACTGAAGAAGTTGCTGCCCATTGGTCTGAACATGTGCTCCCCCGGAGACCAGGAGCTCATCTCTCTGGCCAAGATCCGCTACAGTCTGGTGAGTTTATTAGCTGTCATTTAGGAAAGAACAGTGCTGATTGCCTCCATGCTATAATTTAATCAGTCTGGTTTTTACTAGCTTTGTAGCGCAATATTTTGTATTTTAGTTTTTTTTTACTTGCACTCTGTCCTCGACTGGCAATTTCTTCCTCTATAGTTGAATATTTGCCTATCCCATAGAAAGATACTGATGATGAGGTGAAAGAGCACCTGCGTCAGAATCTTCATCTACAGGACAAGGTATTTATTCTTTTACTTTTGAAATATTAATTACCAAAGCAAACACTCACTTCTTAGGTCCTCTGTACTTCACTTGCATTCACTTGACTTGATTTATTCATTGTAGTCTGATGACCCGGCGGTCCAGTGGCAGTTGAACCTGTACAAAGATGTGGTGAAGAGTGAAGAGCCTGTAAACACAGAGCACACAGTCGACCGAGTGCAAAGCATCTCAGCAGCTGTTTTCCATCTTGAACAGGTTCACTCAAACCCATTCATATTTTGGATAATACTTGCTGTTCATTGATATATTATCTAACAAAGCTTGAAACTGACCTTTCAGGTGGAGCTTCCTCTGAGAAATAAAAAGCTTGTTATGCACAAGTTGTTGTCCAAACAGCGTAAACGAGCTGTAGTGGCCTGTTTCCGCATGGCACCCCTTTACAATCTACCCAGGTGAGTTCACACCTGTTCTCAAATTCTTTTAACTGTTAATCTAAAATGTCACTTTTCTTTTGTCTAAAACAACTAGCAGTCACCATGTAAATGGGGGGGCATCTGTTTAAATGTGTGTCCATGTAAACTCCTCACATCTTCCTAATATCTCTCTCCTCTGTGTTGTTTTTCACATAACACTGCCTCATCCTTTCTCAGATACAAAAATAATAATTACTTCCTGAATGGTTATCGGGAGGTTTGGCTGAAAAGGGCGTTCAAAGCCTCCAGCTTTGACCGTCTGTTCTCTCTGCTGACGGTAATGTGACAATGCTTCATCAACACCTTCCTCTCCTCATCCTCCAGGCCATGGACCAGTCTCTGCCTAGAGACCAATGTTTCCTGACTGTCCATTCTGATTGGTCAGCTAGAAAACAACATAAATTAATTTATATTATTTTTTAATAAACGTTTGTATTTTAAAGGAAGCAAAGTCACTGGTACTGTAGTACTGTATGGTTACTTATCTCTATATTGCGCATGACAAAAATAACAATTTAATTTATAAACATGGCCAGTCAGAAGAGTCAGAGGGTCCTACATTGTCACCTCCTGCCTGAACTGCACTCCCTATAACCCCTCCCTCACATCTCACTGACTCACCAGGACCCACCCTAATGCCACTTTACCTTCCCCCATCCTCTCCATTCAACCCCCACTTCCCTCATCTCCCCCTTCCTAGGCATCGTGCTATCAACTACTTCATCCCCGTCTATCAGAGACTATGGATAGAGGCAGAGGAGTACTCTTTTGAGGAGAAGCTAGTTCAGGATCTGGCAGTAAGTACTGGGCTCACCGTGCCCTTGTCCCGTGTGCCCTGCATTGGCACCCCTCTGCCAGTCCTGTCTGCTGAATGCTTCTTTAGCCTGGTGCCCGTTGAGCCGTGGGAGCGCATTCGGGTGGCGGTCCCGTCCAAAACACCCAGGGGGCCCCGCTGTAGGCGAGTCCGAACCTTGAGGTCCGTCAGGGGTCAGAGACTGCATGACCAGCTCAGGAGACACAGGGCCAGCTCCAGCGCTCACAGCTGTAGAAAAGCAGGCTATGCCTTTGTGACAGCAGTGGTAAGGCAGGCCGTTCAATAGCTGTTTGGCTGTCAGATCTGGATCCAACCATCAGTTGTCTTTTCGCTGTAACTGTAAGTCTGTGAGTGTCAAAGTGCTGTTACAATACGTTCTGTACCCGTGACGTCAGTGGCATGTTCGCGCTCACATTTCATAGTAAATATTTGTGAAGGTTCATCAAAATCACAAGATTTTAGATGTTTTTCTATTATTTATGCTCAAATCTATCAAAATCCCCTCTAAGCATTCAAAACGGTGAAGTCAGGTTAGGATCATTCTCATGTTCAGCCATTGTCACCAGTTTGCTAACTGCTTGCATCTGTTTGCTTAACTTTGCATGTGTTTTAATTATTATGAGATTAATTTCTACTCTTAACTTGTTCAGTCCTTCTCATTAGTCACCGGATATGATGGTATCACATTTGCATGCAACTTGTACTGTATGTAATCACGTTAAATGATTTACCTGTGGAGGTTCTTTTTTTTTTTTTTGAGTTTGTGAAATTTCACTCAAATTTAAATTATGTTGTTATAGTCATATATTTTGGGCCATGTTTACAAGTTACAGACTTAAGTGTTAATGGGTTTTTATAGAAAACTCCAGTGAAGATGGTGGAGGAGGAGGAAGAGGAGGTGGCTGACGTCCAGCCTGATCCTCTTCAACAACTGATCCTCCATTTCAGCCACAACGCCCTGACAGAAAGAAGGTGGGACATGAATATGAACTACTAAGCATATAGTTTCAATATTTCAGTATGAAAACCATTTGAGAACAATCGTGTTCTTTGCAGTCACTTGGAAGTGGATCCTTTATATATTGCATATGCTGATATGATGGCAAAGGTATTAATGTCTGCAAAGTTTCTTTTCCCCAATATGTCTAAATATACATCTCCAAATTCAAAGGATTCTTCTTTTGTAGAGTTGTGCAGAGGATGAAGAAGAAGAAGAGGAAGAAGGGAAAGAAAAGACATTTGAGGTTCTTAATTTTCTAAATTGTGAAATATACAAATAATATTCTTAAATGATACACTACTAAAGACCACATTTTCCCCACAGGAAAAGGAGATGGAAAAGCAGAAGATCCTGTATCAGCAGGCGAGGCTGCATGCCCGTGGGGCTGCGGAGATGGTGCTGCAGATGATCAGTGCCAGTAAAGGTAACAACCATCAGTAGATGTTACACTAACAACTGTAGTCTTAATTACCGACGCCAG
>JAVQKG010308507.1:0-19686 GCA_036025885.1 Hypseleotris bucephala
TATTACAGTGGTTCTCAGACTTTTCATTTCAAGTACCACTAACCAAATCTAAATAAAGACTAAATCAGGTCTTACAGTAATCTAGGACTAAACCAGATCTAAACAAGGTCAGTGATGAACATTGACCATGAGTAATCCAGTTCTATACCAGGTCTACACCGGGACTAAACCAGGTCTAAACCACAGCACTAAACCAGGACTAAGCAGCTCCAAATACTACCAGAGAGAGCCCACGTACCACAGTTTGAACAAATGCTCTAGCAAAAGTGAAGAGACATTTGAAAATGGCTTTTAATTATAATTAAGTCAACGTGATGATTCAGTGGAACCAGCCCACCAAATTATGTAGCCACAACTTAAATGTCAAGCTTTGGAAAACAGATAATACATTGCCAAATCAACCTCTACACATTAACATTATATTTACAAAAACATTCAACTGGTACCCACTATCTGCACAGTCCTCAAGTACAGTGCAAATTCTCAAACATTGCAAAAATAAAGCTAAGTTGCCACTGTTTATACATTCATTACCTTAGGACTAACAAAGTTTCTTTATAGAATATTCAAAGCATATGAATGTTTTCAAAGTTTTTTAATATTTATTTTATTATACGTTATAGGACCACAGTTCTGATCATCTTGTTTTCCCAATATCTCTGTCGGATTCCACTGCCCATTCCCATATACAGCAAAACAAAAAAACTCCACACATCTAAGTTCTTTATTTTCCAGATTATGCCGGTATGTAGCTTTCATGAACTCAAATATTTAAAAAAAACATTCTCATCTCCTAATTCTTATCTACACGATGTTGTATTGATTGAGGTGAAATATTTTTATTGATACTAATTCTAGATCTTGATTAGATTCTACTGGCCATAGCTGTGTCATGGTTAGTGTGTTACCTCCTTACTATCTATGACGTCCTGCCGACTGAATCAGACCAATATGGCTACCTGGCTCGCACTGATGTAAAGGGAGATGTTTTGGGGCAAGCTGCTTGGTTCACGTTCCCATATCCTGGTAAGTGTGAAATATATACTCAGAAAATAACTGATTATACATGTTATCTACAGTGAAGAAAAGGGTAACACTGAAAACTGTAAAAAACAAAAACAAACAAAAAACAAAACAATTGTCTCAGTTTACTTAACTTAATCCGTCCAACTAGAAATGCAGAATGGACATTTGACTACCATGGACTATTTCACGTTGATATCTAGTATGTGGGGATTAAAGCTGAAATGTCTTGAAATGTGATTAATAGAATCAATAGAATTTAGTTTGACTACTAAAGTGAGACAATGGAAGATTTGACTTTACTTCTTTTAATGAGAATGGTTACAGAACAATTTGTAAGAGCAACCTTTTGACTTATTTCAGTTTATGTAACATTTTCGTCCTTTAGGTCAGTGGGGCTTTCCGAGTGTCAGCCTGGCAGGTGTGTTTGGCATTATGGCTGGGATAATATGCTCCATGGCAGAGTCTGTGGGCGACTACCATTCATGTGCCAGGCTCTCCGGTGCTCCTCCTCCCCCCAAACATGCCATCAACCGGGGCATAGGCATCGAGGGCGTTGGGTCTCTGCTGGCGGGGGCCTTTGGAACTGGCAATGGTACCACTTCATTTAGTGAGAATATAGCTGCATTGGGTATCACTAAGGTAAGTTTTAATATACATTCACCATATATCAAAAGTTACATGTATATAATTTTATTAGGCTAAGATCACAATATAGATTTGATTACCATTTTAGCTGACTTTGAATTTTCTTCCGTACAGAGACTAATGCTACATAAAACTGCAAATTAATTTTACATCCAAACCAGTGATTATCAACGAACTTTATAACTTCATGTCACGATTCAGTGTTTATCACCATTATGCCAACCTCTAAGGTACAGCTTGTTGGTTTCTCAATTTCTGTTGTGCTGCACAGCCATTAAATACATTAGGGAAATTGACCCTTTTTATTGCATTCCAAAAGTGCTCAATTAGAATGTACTCTGGTCACTGTAGATCAGTGGATTACCATGGACTCATTATTTTTTTTAAAGAAACTAATTAGGGATTGTTTGAGCTGTTTACATGTTATCCTGAAGGCAGTAGCCGTCAAATGGTGGGCACACACTTTGTACACACATAGTCTGCAATACGGTACCTAATAAAATGGCTCGAAATAGCGACTAACACTTGAATCACTTACTAGTATTTCTGCGATAGGTGGGAAGTCGAATGGTGATCCTTCTCAGTGGATTAGTCATGATTCTGATGGGAATGCTGGGAAAGATTGGAGCTATCTTTACAACCATCCCTACCCCTGTGATCGGAGGGATGTTTTTAATCATGTTTGGGGTTATAACTGCAGCTGGAATTGCTAATCTACAGGTAAACAGCCACATAAAAGCTTATAGAACATTATAGTAACCATTATATCATGACATAATATAGTTGTATGTACTTATGCTATTTTTAGACCACAGATATGAACTCCCCAAGGAATATATTCATTTTTGGTTTCTCCATGTTCTCTGCATTGGTTATTCCAAATTGGATTATGAAAAACCCACACTCCTTGGAAACAGGTACCATTTTCTTTTATTGAACCGGTGTACAAACCATAACTGTAATGCTTTCGTTATGTTCATGTCAATGATATAATCCAGGTGTTAAAGAAGTAGACCAAGTGCTGCAGATATTAATGACCACCCATATGTTCGTGGGAGGCTTTCTTGGGTTCTTTCTCGACAACACGATTCCTGGTAAGCCTAAACCAATGTTTATAGCCCTAATAATGCTAACTAATCTGATAATGCTGCGTTATTGGCTTCAAATCGTGCCCGTAAGCTACAAAGCACTTCAACAGCACATCTTGGCACGTATTCAGTTCCTCTTGTATTCCTTCCAAGCCATGTATTGTATGTTTAATGTAATCCAACTGTATGGATTTTTACTGGGCTATTTTGATTGTGTAATGCTGTTTTCGAAGGAAGCAACCGTGAACATGGTCTTTTATGTTTGGATAAGGAGAATTCCAGAGACTCGAGCAGAACTAGCGAAGTGTATGATCTTCCGTTTGGGATAAGTTCTAGTCTCTCGGCACAGTCTTGGGTGCGGTATATCCCTTTCTGTCCATGGGAAGGGGACAGAAGCCAGGATAAGTCGGCTATGCACAATTTTTCATCAAAAAACAAGTTAAATGAAGACTCCCATTTTGAAGTTGCTCTGTGAAGTTAATGGTTTGAATGTACATTGCACTGTAGTACATTTTTTATAGGTCACTTTTCACAGTTTTGTTCATGAGCAGAAACATGTTTGTGTTTCTGCCAAATAAAACAAAACAGCTATCTACCAGTTTGTCGCATTATGCAGATTTTTTGCCTTAACTTTTAGGTATCTCTCTCAGCACTGTGAGCTCTTTTTACTCTCTCCTTTCAAAGGAAATTAAATTTAGCCTGTGGATAAATGTATTATCAGACAGCTCTATCTTCTCACTGATCTCAGCAGCTACGTGCGACTCCTGACGGCAGCCAGCCCCGTAGCTGTTATTATGTTTCCTTTTTTTGTGCTAAAGCAAACAACAAACAAAGATAGTGCATCTACTCTCTTGCTTGTACGCCTTCATCTGTGCGTTCATTTCCTGTGCGGAGCAGGTCGTGATGGGCAGGTGTGTTGATCTGATCTGCAATGACTTTAGCCCAGGGCACTTTTTGGCCAGAATTCTTCAATGGCCCACTGCCCACCATTGTGTTATTTCAGGACAATGGACAGCGCACTGGGTGTACACAGCGCCTTTGAAATAGCTTGGTCATTTCTAACAACATTTAGAAAGAGGTGAATCACAGTTTTATATAACTTTGTTGGTAATGAGCAATTCAACAACTTTCAAGCAGCAAAGTAAGAGTTTTCTAAGAAACATTTTTAATTTATTTCTTGCACTCTCAGATTTCTTGTATTTACAAAATCAATTTCAAGCTTGGGGCATGCTCTTTTCACCCTGGCCATTTTATCTTTCTAAATATTACTGCTGCATTTAAAACACGTGTATTTTAAACTTTCTTTAATTTTGTGTAAAACAATTGTCTATTGCTTCACATATGGTGAACACTGATGTCTAACCCATGCACATCTATTACATTAAATCCAAAAGAAGATATACACAAATATACATTATACAACAGTGCTCCCCCTCCAGGAATGCTCAGTTTGTCCAGTATTCACTGAATTTCATTGAACATTAGCCATTTAGCAGCCAATGCCTTTTTCCCCATGCACTCTGCACCATTGAAGATAACTTGAATCTAGATTTTTTACTGCAATCTTTACCTAGATTTATTTTAGGCACTAGAGTCAGCTTTCCTTTTCAAGAGATTTTTTTGTTTATCTCCACTTTCATACACAAATCTGATTGTCTTGAAGTTTTCTTCAAAATGGCAGCTTCGTCTTTCTGCACAAGTTAAGTATAGACGAGTGAGAGGCACATTGAGACAGTGATAAAGCAAAGAGTGTGTTGATGAACTACAGATGCAGTCACACTGTGGGGAACTGGGGAAAGTCTACATTGTCCTGCTGATTCATTCATTTACAAAGATAGAATAGAGAAAAGCTATCATGTAAACACATTAGGGCTGTTTTTCAGTAGAGGCTGCTGGCACTTATGCAAATGCAAAGGGGAAGTGTGATCTCATAGGCCACTGAAGCACATTTGTATTACTTTACTGGCTTATACTTATGGGGTGTATTATTGTAGTAAATATAACAGCAAGTTTGTGAAGAATGTGGTTGTAAATTCAATGTGGAGGCTATGATGTTTCTCTCTGCTATACGGAAGTCTCTGGTAGTTATTGGACATTAGACAATATCACAGAAAACATTATTCTAGCTGTCAGACACAACTCTTTCTCTTCTGCTTTAGTTTTGTCAGTAAGGCAATACATACCGGTACTATATATATTCATTTGCAGTATGTACACTTCGGAGCATGTGCAGTTTATTTATTTCACTTTAAGTCTTTCATTTTCCCGTCATGGTTTATTGTGTTTGGCTATTGCAGAGTGCGCTTCTGCCTCTCAACAAAAGGACCCTGTGTTCTTACATTATTTTAGTGACATTTGTGTATGTTCTTTTCTAGTATCCTTTTTTATTATTATTACCCTTTACATTTATTCAAGAACTAGACTAGTGAGTGAGTGTAAGTGTATGCCAACATTTCACACTTTTCCCCTTTAAAGCTGCAGTATACTTATTTTTTCCCTTGTATTTAAATAATTACACAGTGAATGGTACAGCGTAGCAGAAATCATCAAAGACAAAATAAGACTTTGAGACCCTCTGTGGGTTGTATACCAAAGGGTTTTTGTTTTAGATCATAGGGACACTTGTTTTCAACCAATCACATGCTTCCTACAGCTTTTAATAATAATTTGGATAGACCTTTTATCCTGAATATGCAGAGTTGGTCTGTTGCCAATACAAACTTTTTCATTAATTTCTTGTTGACTCTACTTCCATTCATCTCCTCCGTCTTTCTTGGGCCTTCCCATAAGATAATAAGATGATGTATTTGCTATGTGGCTACTTACTCATACAATTAAATATCAATTTGCAGCTAATTGCAACAAACATCAACAATGCTACAGAAACATGTGCACTGCTGAGCTCTGAGATAAGCCTAAAATATTCATAACGCTGCGGTCTCTCCTCAATCATCATGACTTCTCTCCCCCCCCCCCCCCACTCCCCACCTGATCATCTCTTTCTGTGCACCTCCCTCTGTATACACCAGCTACAGTTAGGCAATGACATACTGCCTCAATGAACATGACTAAGAGTTATGTGTCTATACTGCTTCATATTTGTAATAGGCTATAGCAGTTACATCTTTCACATTGTAAATAATATGGATGTTGACTGATTTATTATTTATTCGTATTTATATAAAGTTTATAATGCATACTTGATCATGTAATTCTTGAGTAGCCACAATGACATCAAAAATCATTTCATGTTCAGTGTGTGAATTCTGTTGAGTATAATTTTCTACAGTTTCACTTTCTCACTGCAAAACTCAACACAATGCACTAATGTACTGTAAACACTAGAGGGAGCTCCAGACTTAAATTTTCTTTGATTTCTGCAGCACATTTTCTTGCTGCTTGTTGTTGACACATACACACAATGCCACCCACACCTACAAAGAATAGCTTTCCAGCCTTGGACAACCCCTATTTATCAATTATATATTTAGAAGACTGAAGATTGGTCTTTGAATATTTTAGTGGTAGATTAGATTACAAATGCTTATCATAGTTGTGCAAGCAAAGACAACTCAAGGTGCCTCAGCCTCACAGAAAACAAAACAAAACAAAAAACCTGGTTAAAACACTATGGGCTATGTGCAGGGCTTGACCTGAAATGTTTGGTCAGTGGCCCCTCTGGCAGGTTCTGGCCAAACAAGTCATTCGGAATTTTCACTTGTGAATAGCCTACATATATGTGTTGAGTGAAATGTGTTAACTAAATGGAAAATCCAGATTTGGCCTTGGCTAGAGGCTACATGCATTTACTGAAAATTTATCTAATCATAGTGTATAAAGTAGGATAGTTTAGGCTACCAAAATGATTTAAACAGCATGATGTTCTACATTTGCTTATATAGGTTGTTTTAAGTGAATATGTTTTAAAATAGACAAAAGGACAAAGAGAAGTGTCCAGGTTGTCCAGCTGTGTAATGTACTAGTAGATACAATTATTATCACATGTGCTGTAACTTTGGGTAGAACTGGTGCCTACAGTTGCATAACAGTCGTGCTTTCGTGGAAAAGCAGACAGTGGGCTTTGTATTGTAGTCAATGGGAAATCCTCACATGTTGAGTGTTTTGTTCAATGGTCAAGGTTGCAGCATTTCTGACGTCAGGGCAAAAAACATCCCCAGTCTCCACCCCATTTACCCGGGGCACGAGCGCATCAGCAAAACAACTCAAAACATCGATGGAGAAATTTAAACGCATCAAATCCGACTAAGGGTATGTTAAGTTTTGGATATTTTGTTAATTACAAAAGTATTTTCACGATCGTGAGCTACATTTTTTCTTGTTGCACCTAAACTGTCTGCCACTGTTTTGGTTTTTACCGGTCAATGCTGCATTTTATCATCTCGTAAACTTCACATTCTTCTCTACAGTAGCCCATTGTTGTGTAATTATTTTACAATTTTGAACTCATTTACAATCCAATTTAGAACACAGATATAAACTGTAATATAAGATAGAGTCTATGTTTCTTGTCCCTTTTTTTGGCTGGATCAATCTGGTTATTCTTGATTATGTTCACTTTGTCGTAATGTGCCTGAATGCGACACAGCTGACAGACCACGAATCCGGTGCAAAGCGGTATGAACCAGCTTCGTCAAGTGACGGCAAAATAAACCAAAAAAGCACTTTTACAGAGCTCGCATGCAAATAAAAGTCCAGGAAAGATATGGATATTGTGTAATTTTAAAATTATATATTCAAACACATGTTAAATATGGCATTAGTTTGGAGTTTATTCGTTATTGCTCGAAATTATGGACACCCCTTGTGAACAGAACTAGTTAACAGCTAGTGTTAGCAGTGAACAGGCTAGCTAAACCACATTATCTTCCCAGTGTTTACTTAATAGCTAGTCCCCCTTACCCGCAAATTATCTACTCGTACTGTTATACTCATTCTGTTGTTTTGTAAACTTCGTGTCGTGATATGTAGAAAGTCTTATTCTGAAAAGTGATACTCGGAAGCGTGATTGTTTTGGCTTTATTTTGACCACTCGATGGTCTTGCCGCCGCGGAAAGCACTAGTCAGAAGCAAGGAGTTGACCTTTGTTTACGGCGTTATCAATCGAGATTTCTTATTCCCCAGACAGCGATTTCAATCTCGGACAAATCGGTCACGTTATATTTAAATAAGTTACTTTTTATTTTATTGACAGAGGAGCAATGGCTACCGGCGAAACGCTTTGTCGTTTTCACCCAGACCGATGCCTGTCAGGAGGATAACCAGTTTTAGGATATTTAATTATTCCCACAGGTCTGCGAGGGAAAAACTCGGTGCCAATACCAAAAAGGTAGTTTTTAAATGACGTTTTTGTGGCTTGTTGAATTGTTCATTTTAGCTGTTACGTCAAGCCGACAGGAAGCGCGGAGTCTGCTATGTAGGGGTGCCACATTGACTGTTTTGTGGGGTAGGTTTATCTTAACTCAGTAAACTCATTATGTTGTGTTTCAGATTGTTTTTGCTGCCAACCCGTCAGTGCCTGTCTAAACTATGGAGACTACTCAGGTGAAATTACTGGTCAGAGCCGGTGACACATCTGCAGGTATGGATGGATGACTCAAGCCAACAATCTTTTTTTGCAGCCAATATCCTTATAATGAATAAGTCATTAATTACTATCGAGTAACAAGACATATGGGCTATCATAGGTGAGGTCATTGCAGTTGTTGGAAGCTGTGGTGCCCTGGGAAACTGGAACCACCAAAAAGCCATCACTCTCCAACATTTAGAAGATGATTTGTAAGTAGATTATATGTGTCTTTTTCACTCTATAAAACCTAGATTGCTAAAGATAGTTAAGTAATCTTAAGTGCAATGTTGCCAACAATAACTAACCTTAGTGCTGTTGTTTTCTAAAAATAGTGGTACCTGGGCAGCAACCATTAATGTACCGAGAGGAGCTGTTCTCAAATATCGATATTTTAAAGGATTCTTTCTGGAGTCCAAGGTAAGCAGAACCTTGGGCCTACATAGAATCTACATAAAACCTACATAGTGACCTACTCAATTTTTAGTAGAGATGCACCGATTCAGCTTTTTCAGTCCCGATAACGATCTCGATATCTGAGCTTTATGGATCGACCGATACCCGTTATTCACCGATACAAATGCTAACTTTGTATTATCCAAAATAATAAACCTAAACATTAATAAAAGACCAGATATAACACCAAGTGACCCTGAAAATGTCGTACTTTTGTATTTTAAGTGTGACAATGTACAATGATATAATTTTCCATGTTATTTATCTGCTCACAATTAGGATAAAGTACAATAAATAAAATTGGATCCAGTATCGGCTTCATTTACCGATCGGTATTGGTGCATCCCTAATTTTTAGTAATTACCAATTTACCTAAAAAATATGGTTGCAATATTATTGATGTTGATGCTAAATGTTGATGTGGCCCATTTGTATTGCTAATGTGATACTACACTTCTTGTAGCTTAATGCTAGAAACAAGTGCAACCAGTTTTGCCATGTATTTTATATGCTTTAATTGTGTGTTTTGTTGAGGTTCTTTGCCAAACAGCAAATGATTTATGAACTTGCCTCAGATTTAATCCTGTACCATTTGCGTTCACTTGTGTGTCACTGTGCATTCACATTAATAGTCACTAAAATTACACATATGGTGCAATACAATAGTCCACATAAAATTACAAAACGTTGCTGCATACAGAACATAAAATGATTGCACAACAGCATATTAATTTCACCGCTAGTTATTACGACGGATATACTTCATATAGTCAGCTAGTATATTTCAGCACACAGAGAAATTGTGGTATTCATAATCACAGTGTCTAATCCACTGCAAGCTAGAATTTATATGCTTTTGGTGTCATATCAAGCATATTTATCTTGTTTATTTATTTTATTGATCAGTTTTTTAATTAAAAAACATAGCTACTGCAATTACCAAAGCTAGTGACCCAATTTTTGCTGTTTTGTTTGCTAAAGATAAACATGTCTGTTACACAGTTGTTAGCGGTCACTCCTTCGTGTCTAACAAATCCACTTTTCAGATTTCAACCCATGCTGGCTGACCGCCCTAGCTGGGGATTGGTGACTATACCAGCTCTAATTCTCCTTTCTCACGTCTGGTCTAAAGCTTTTAAGGCCAGCCTGACAAGCAGTAAACATGTGTATCTAATATGAAAACCCTAACACTGTATTAAACATTGGACTTGCAGAGTGCAGGTGGCCCATGTCAAGTGATAGTCAATTTGTGGGAGACCCATCACCACCCCCGCACGATGAGCCCCACAGGTATAGAAACAAAAACTGCTTGGTTTGGTTAGGTTTGGATAAGTGTGTCATATTCAACCCCACTTTTTGGCCCGAACATGTCCCACTAAAACACTGATAAACAGTAGCTTGACCCTCAGATAAACTAGGTCAGTGTAGCAGAAATGGTGAATTTGTTTAGAGGAAGTTTACGTATTTTCTCATGACTCCCAGTGTTTTCTATTAAACATACTCTAGCTCCAGTCTAACCTGTTTATGCTCAGTTGATATCTGCTCACACTATTAGTTAGGGCATACTGTGAACATTAATTAATTCTCTTTATGAAATAAGAAATGTCTACACTACACAAATTATTTTACCTGGCTAAGCGTAACCCCAAAATATTTTTCTGTGCTGTACAATATAAACTGAAGCAAAAGCCTGTTTCAAACTTGATAAAGGCTGTATGTACCAATTGTTAACATGAAAAGTACTGTATAATTGCATGTTATTTATATTGTGCAGCTCTATTAATAATGTACACCATGGGACAGCTTGTATTTGATTTGTTCTCAGTTTTGTGATGGTAGTGGATAGGATTTGCCTATATTAATACTTTTTTACTATTTTCAGATTCCCACCTGAATATTGACGATGGCCAGTTTGGGATACAGAGTAAGTTCAGTTCTCTCTCAAATTCTGCTTTGTCATTATTACACTATAAATTACATTGAGCTCCGGCTTTGGGGTCATTCATTGTGTTCCTCCCTTCCCTGCTTTTGTCACTGCTGCAATTGTTTACTCAGCAATGACTATAGACAAAGTGGGTATAGACTGTCATGAAATGTTTCCTGTCTCTGTGTTCTTCTATAGATGGCGTGACTTGTGTGGACTCTGGTTGGCTGACATGCCAGACAGAGATTCGTCTGCGTCTACACTATTCTAAGATGTCTCCAGTGTCCATCACCAAGAAGAAATACAAGAAGTCTCGTTTCAGGTAGGGGTGACACGGGGCCGAATTTAACACCGTTCAGTGAAAGTTTTCTTGAAAGCGACACGAGATGGATCACTTAGGCCTAAGACTGCTACTCTATCTGCTGTATCTGTTACTAGGGGTAACTTAAATCCTACATGCAATATTCATCTGCAAAGAAGCAAAACAAACATGCATCATAAAGTTGAATTATAACTGCACTTTCTTATTTACTTGTTTGTTGGTTGGTTTCTACACTCGGCACCATTTTCTGACTTTTTGAGACAATCACAGACATCTAGGACACCCTGTACCCAATCACAGTACTGCATAGAAACTGCTTATATTATACTGGTTACATGCAAGCATACAGCTCAAAGGCAAAACTTAAATAGGGAAAATATTAGTGAAACAGACATATACTGTATATTATCAGTAAAGCAATTTTAATGGCAAATATGTCGAGTCTGTTTTAAAACCAAAGTCTTATTAGAAATTTCGTGTAGCCAACTGGCAATGTGGTTGTTGAGGGGCAGATATGATTTTACCATCACTGCTGATTTAAAAAAAAAAAAAAAAGGCACCCCTTGAGTTTGATTTATCTGACATTTTTTTATTAGAATAAAGCTGACTTTGGAGGGCATTGAGGAGGAGGAAGATGAGATGGACGAGCACAGTACTCTGATGACCACCACGCTGGGCATCAGTATGATCAGTGCGGGCACCTACAAGACACGCCACTCCCAGCCCGACTGTGGCTACGCCCTGGAGCCATCGCGCTGGACCGAATACAGTATCCACACCATGGACCCTGACAACCTGGAGCTCACCTTTGAGTTCTTTGAGGAGGACATGGGTGAACACGTGGTCCAAGGTGACATCCATCCAGGGCATGTGGGCACAGCCATACTTCTGTCCTCCTTATTTCAGGAAAGTGGCAAAGACATCGGAGTAGTCACACTTCCCATCATGGGTCGAAACTCCAGGCAAACTATTGGTAAAGTCAGAGGTAAGGTTTCATGCTTTTTTTCAATATAAGTTAAAAAATAGGGTTGCACAATTAATCACAATTGAAATTTTAATGTTCGTAACTAGCAAATGGCAAAGGCTGCTATTTTTGGGGAAATATAATGTAATTTATAAACCTCTACAAACACGTTCTGAAAGGCATGTAATTCTTGTGGAAGTCTAACAGTTAATATTTTAGTCTTCTGTCAAGTGTTACTCTTCCAGACAGGTTTAAAAAAGCGCTATGAACTGAAATTAGATATTTTTTCAATCATGAAGCCCTATTTAAAAAACATTTGCTACATTTGTTTGCCTATGTCTATATGCACTGAAAATATATATTCCTTTGCTGTGTTCTGTTTGTCTATAGTGGATTTTCTGGTGATCCGCCCGATTTGTGGCCTACAGTGTGACATGAGTTCTTCATTCACCAAGTACTGGAAGAAAAGAAGTACACTGGATGTGGGGCACAGAGGAGCTGGGAGCACCCATGCAGACAAGTAAGCAGGAAAAGCAGTCATTTTACATAGCATCCTTTCTGTTGTTGTTACTACTTGTGTGCAAGTGATGACATGCCCATTCGCCCACAATAGAATGCTGGGTAGCAACAATCACACGTATTACAGTAAATAAAAAACATTCATTTCAATTCAGTTGTCAATCTGTTAAACGTGAATCAGAAACGGGGAGTGCACTTGTATACATTTCCCTGCATCTACTCCATTTGAGCTTAGTTTTTACTGTCTGGGTATATATACGTTTGTGTGTCAAATACATTAAATCAAATAAAATATAATACCTTAATGTAAAAATAAAATGTACCCTTATTTCTCAACCTTTGTGTTAATTTATTTATTCTAGGCATCACAGAATCAGAGAGAACACAATTGCCTCATTCACAAAGGCAGCCAAGCATGTAAGTGCAACAAATATATTATGCATAAAGCTCAGTCCCTTTAACTTTTACTTAAATCTGACGTTCCCTTTTGTTCTTTCAGGGTGCGGCATATGTTGAATTTGACGTTCACCTTTCCAAAGACTCAGTTCCTATTGTGTACCATGATCTAACATGCTGCATTGCTACTAAAAAGGTATGTGTGTCAGTGTGCATTTGGTCCCGAATTGAAGCAGGAAAGTAATTATTCTGTCTCTCTTTGCAGAAGAAAAACGATCAGACATTGGAGCTTATTGAGGTACCAGTAAAAGACCTGACATTTGATCAGCTTCAGCTTCTAAAGGTCTTTTTTTTTTTTTTTATTCACTCTTTTAAGTCAGCAAATATTTACATCTTTAAGTTTTAACCTCTTGTTTACTACACAGTTAGCTCATGTAGCTGCCATGAATGGAGCTGATCACAAAGGTATGTGCCACCTGTGCAGCTGTTGATTTAAGGACGCTGTAAATTATGTTTATATTTACTTGCTTTTTATGGCGGTTTATTAGAGGTCAGGTCATTTCGTGTGGTTGACAAAATGTCTGTTTGTTTTGTCGTTCAGAGCTGGAGGAAGAAGATGAGATTGATGAACACCAGCCATTTCCTACGCTTTCACAGGTAAATCATTTTAGCAAAATTTGACATGTTTTTGTACCTTTTCTGATAATATTCCAAATTGTAGATATTTCAAGCAGTTCCTGAACAAGTGGGATTCAACATTGAACTCAAATGGATCTGCCAACTGAAGGTATGCGTTCAAAATCAAATAAAAAGCTTCTCTATATTCTTCTATTCTTTATGTTAGAAAATGACCATCCATGTTGACAGGACGGGTCGTGGGATGCCAACCTCTCAAGTTACTTCAACATGAACACGTTCCTCGACATTATCCTGTCCTGTGTGCTGCAGAGAGGAGGAAATAGGCGCATTGTCTTCTCCTCTTTTGACCCTGATATTTGCACTATGTAAGTTACTACTTTTTGTAACACTTTATTTTACATTATCCCTTAACTACATTGTATCTACCTCGTTAAGTACAATGTAATACACTGTGTAACAAACGGTAATAACATGTAACTACAGTGTAACTAACCCTAACCCTAACCTTAACCATTATGTACGTACAATCTAGTTACATCTTGTTCCAGTTTATTACATTGTACTTAATTAGGTAGATACATATAGTTAAGGGATAACGAAAAATGAAGTGTGACTCTGCTTTTTTATTTGAAACTTAACTAACTGTTGCCTTTGCACAGGTGTCAATAAGTGATAGCTGTACTTAACATGTAATAACCTGATATTATATGTATGTTTGTCCTTCAGGGTGCGTAACAAGCAAAACAAGTACCCAATCCTCTTCCTGACTCAGGGAATCTGTGAGAGGTATCCAGACATGATGGATATCCGCTGCCAGACTACACAGATTGCTATTAGCTTTGCTCAGAGCGAGAACATTCTGGTGAGTGGCTGTTGCTTTGTTAGCAACAAAATACTAGAATCAACCATTTGTCCATGTTGCACATCAGGGTAACCTAAAAACGTTGTTCATTGCACTTTTAGGGAATTAGTGCCCACACGGAAGAGCTAATAAAGCACTTAAATTACATTGAAGAGGCCCAGTCCAAAGGCTTGGTGGTGTTCTGCTGGGGCGAGGACAATAACGACCATGAAAACAGGAGGAAGCTGAGGGAGAAGGGAATCGACGGTCTCATATACGACAGGTGAGTCACGTTTATCTTACTTTTATCCAAGGTTGCAGTGATACCAGTTACAGTGCTATCTCTTGCAGACAAGCAGTAATCTTTAGTTTATGCCATAACTGTAAATCAAATTATTCCAGTCTTCACAGTCCATAATCCATTTCGTGCAGAGGTACACAATTTGAGACCTTGACCGATTACTGACTGCTCCTGAAATTTGCCGAACATCCGGTAATTTCTTCAAGTTGTGTTGCTAACAAACAAACCAATGCTTGCAAAACATGCCAAAACTATGCAGTATGCAGTAACTCTGTTACAAAATCTTTACAACTGTCTACACAGGAATTTCTAACAATAACCACTCCGCCATTTTGTTTTGGTTTCGTATTACATATTTTCTAAAGGTTCTTTGTTAAGGTCAAAATCATAATGTAAGGGCTGAGGTTTAGCTCGGTAAAGCATACAGCCCATATTCAGAGCCTACAGTGCTTGTCACGGCGTTGTGTGTTCCAATCGGGCTCACAACAGTTTGTCGATTCCTGCTCTTCTTCCTTGCTACTGTCAATAAAGCCGAAAATGTCCTAAAAAAGCATAATTTATGGGAAATGGTTTTGTATAGCATTTGAAATGTTTTTTGATGCATCCATAGTAATTGAAAGGTATACCAGTAATCTGTAGGGTACACTGTACATTCGAAAAACAGCTTAACCGTTCTTAATTGAGTAATAACAGTATTAACCAAACAGGAAAGTTATTTTCATGGCTCATAACACTGTGTTTCGAGTTATGTAATGTCCGCTCACAAAAAGGTTATTCACTTCTTGGCATCTATCGGAGCGGCTGATGACATTGGTAGATTATCCAGTGCCCAGTTTTTGATCAGGACAGATGACGTTCCAGTCCTGTTACATAAAACATCATTTAGATATACACGACAACAGATACCTCTTGTCTGTAAAATAATGAGTTCAGTCTGATCAGCTCTTTCACTTCCCATTGACGCCGACGTTTGCTCTGTAAACATATTTATTGGTCTAGATGTGTGACATTATACTTTTTTACACACATTATCACAACTGTTTCTTTTCCTTGCAGAATTTGTGATTGCTTGGTGACATATTTTGACTCAAGCTCTCCAGATTTCCGTAATGTTTTTCTGGTTGCTGACTGTGCATTTTATTTACTACTCACTTCAAATGTCTTGGGCGTTTTCTTTTTTCTTTCTTTGTTTTTGGCACTCTCAATTATTGCCTGTAAACCAAAAATGTAATTATCACACAGCAGGAACAAACCCGTTGTTGCTTAATGATGCAAGACGGTTGACTTGTCTTAACTAACCCTGATTTCTGAAATGTGTTTTGTGAGACTGGATTTTACGACAGAAGTAGTATCCTTTGTACAGATTGTTAATACCTTGATGTTTTTAAAAATGGATTGGTCAACTGCCCTGTCTATCATTTTAGGCTGGTATGTTTAGTGCAAGTTTACCCCCTTGCGTTCTGGTTTAGTTTTGTGTCTTTGAAAGCATATGCCTGCTAGGCACATTGTTTATGTAGGCTATGTAGTATGTTTTTCAACCAGCAAATGGTCTGTATGCATGGGTCTTGACAAATATATTTTTATTAAAATGTATGACATGGGATGTTCACTGCTTGAGTTGCTTTTATTTAAAACTTCCTTTCTCTTTGGCAAGCACACATCACATCTGTGCAGTTTGTGGGAAACTAAAATCGATTTGTTCCTGAAACGCTAATGCAAGCCTTTAGCGTCAGAATGTATGAGTGTTACTGATCCATCCTTGTTCTAACGTGACAGATTTGTGTAAAGCTGTGTTTTTGCACTGACTAACATTAAGCACCTTGTGTACGTTTGTGAATGTTGATCATGTGACTTTACAGAGCTTATGTTTTAACTTGAGTCTCTATAATGAGATTTAGCAATGCTTATCACCCAAGCAGCTTGGCTTAGCAACTGGTCTAAACCACACTCTTCCCTGCTGCAGTTAAAATATATACAGTGCTGTTACCACTTTGGCATGTACTATATGTTATTTTTGAAATCGCATTTTGCATCTTGACAAAATCCTTTCCACTGTCCTTTTATTTTTTGTCAAAATCAAATCAACTAAATATACAGTACGTTCACATCTTTTTCTTCCTTGTAGAATTGGTGAAGACCAACTAGAAAATCCAAACATCTTCCAGGTGGAGGCGCAGCACTCTCTGCAGGAGGTGATCACGGAGGAGACACTGAAGAGCTCCACCTGCTCCTGTTACTCCATCCCCTGCACCATGGATCTATGCAGCGCCTCCAAGACCCGGGCTGGCAGTGCGGAGTCTGACTCGGGCCTCAGCTCCTCCTAAAATCCATTCACTGGACCTCATCGCACATTCACACTCTCAGGAGGCTTAAAGTTAAACTCTTGAAGCTTAAACAAGAGCTGCTTCATTTGTAAAACCATCTTTACTTCTCACAATATGTCTGCTGTGTTTAAGTCTTGGAGATTTTGAGCCAAGTGTCACTGGGCCAGATGCACATTGTCTTCTTTATTTCCATTAAAATGCTGATTAGTCAACACAGGACTTTTACTTAAAGGGGATGCTATTTCACAGACCTCCATGATTCTGTAGTAGTGACAGGCTGGTCCTTCTGATTGATATTTTTTTTAGCCAACATGACTAATTTTTTGGTCAAAGTGCTAAAATGCTTTGTGCTTTATGTAAATAGTAACTAGATTGTATGTCGCTTAAATCAAATGACTTAATTTTGTGCATTTAGCCATTACCTAAAGTATTGTCTAGTTTAGCATTAAATCAAAATGAAAGAAAACACACACACGAACAAAGACGTTTTAATTAAAGGAAACAATTTATTGCTGGTTGCCATGTAAGGATACAATGCTAGAGTAATCAAATGAGTGATGTTTGAACTCCTTTTTATTCATTTAATTTCCGCCGTTAAGTAGTTTTTAAGTTATCATTGCTACGCTTATTGCATTCTTTATGTACACTTGAGTCTTCACGTTAACTACCTGATTTAAATAAACTTCGAATGTTTTAATATTATTTATTATACACTTACCACAGCCTTAAAGAGGGAAACGTCTGTACATTGACTACAGTCTGTAATGTTTCATCACTCTCTGAATATACATGAATGCTTTAATTTTGAGAATTCAGACAAATGCTTGATTAAGATTCACAATGTGTTTCTGTTCTTTGCATGTCAGGCAATATGTCAGTGGAATTACACTTGAATGAATGCATCATTTTTTGTACAGGATAAATATATTGCAATGCAAACGCTGGATCTACAGCACACCAATGTATATATGATCTGTATTATGTCATAGTCGCACAAATTCTTCTTCAAAAGTAGAATGAGCGAGTATTGCATGCACTGTATATCTGTAAACAACTGTGGGGGGTGAGCTATCCTGTGTAACATTTACTGCCATCAGAACAGTCTAAATGTAAATAAAACTTAAAGTATTAATGTTGTCCTTGGGTAAGTTTTTTTCACAGTTGGCTATCTGTCACACAAGTCCGATAAAATCTTTTGAAGGAAGTAAAGTAACAATCTTTTGACAAACAGGGTGTGATTAGTCTGCAAATAAAAGACTAAAGACAACATTGCTCCACCTATTAACCCTCTGGTACACTTAAAAAATGGGCCACACTTGTACCCAACTTGTCACAAATAGTACTGGAATTTAAAAGTGCTCCTAAAAGAGACTGAATTGATATTTTTTATACTTTCAAAGGTCCAAATCTTTCATCTACTTCTCCCCTAACTAGAAATATAAAGTTTTAATTTGTCCTTTTTCAATTTTGGAATATATAGCTTATTATGTGGCCAAAAGTACACGTTTTTTAACATAAAAAAAATTAAAAAGTGAACATTTTAAAAAAAATAAAGTTCAAGGTGGGTCACTTATGTTGAGGCCTTTAGACCCTTACATATATCAATCATTTATAACAACATTGATTTTAGTGCATTATTATTTATTGAGCAACACCACAATAATAATAAAACCATTAACATTTATAATGCTTTTGTGCCCTATAGAGCAGTAACTGTAAATTCATGAACATCTTCATGGTTTCTTTCTGTGTTGGAGCATTTGCCCATTTCTGGATGGCCATGTCACCTCTTCACTTCCACTCTCTTCCTCCAACGCCCAGCCTCTTCCCATACACCCTCTTCCTCTGACAAACCAACCTCTATGTTGGATGTCTCCCTACTACTTTTTGCCCCAACCAGGAGGTAATGTTATCAAGTCCACTGGTGAATGTGCGTGGATGTATGTGTGCGTGTGTTTTAGCAAACTCCACAAAAACTGTCCATGGATTTAGATTTTTCAGGGAACCTCAGAAATGACCCATGGTTAAGTGTTTAGATTTTGGGAGTTATTTGGATGTAGGTTTATTTTTCATATACAATCTGTTCTTGGCACTGATTTGCCTCTATAAAATAAAGCATAACTACTATTTGATTGAATCTGCTGGAGTTGTAAATTCAACCATTTTGAAAAAAAAAAAAAAAAAACGTTTACATAAGGAAATTTCACAAAACCATTTACTCATGAATAGGGGAAGTTAGCTGTCCTGGCGCAGGTCTGCACTCTCCAAGTGCTTTCTAGCTGACCATGTTTCCTCGTCCCGTTGACTATCAGAATTATCCTCTGTGGGCAGCTGTACAGCCTCAAGAGGTTCACGTATAGGCCAAGACATCACCTCATGTTTGCAGAAATGACCAGCCCAGAATACCTCCTCTATCTATAGGTTTTAGGCAACACAAACGTTTTTGCAAAAGTCAAATTAGGAGGTATGGTTTAAATGAAAGAAAACATAAACACAAAAGGTCAAAGGGGATGGGCTGGATCAGAAAAATAATATGATAAAAGGAAGTAGAGAGAAACTTGTAAGATGAAAGGCAGCCGGGTGAAGCCTGTTTTGACTGGGAAGTAAATATAAACAATAGCACTCTGTGCAGGTGCTGACTGTGGATGTGTGGATAT
>JAVQKG010308634.1:0-10187 GCA_036025885.1 Hypseleotris bucephala
AAGATTAGGTATCTAAGAATATGTAAATAAGTAAATTTCTCCAAAAAATGTCAGATAGAACCTTACTATTCTCAAGAACCAAGTGTCCTTTCGATTAGAGTTTCTTTTGAGACCGAGAGAATCTTCTTAGATGGATGTTGTGAGCAGGGATAGGACAATATAATATCGTTTTAATATCAATCATGGCTATTTTTTTAGCATCGTAATAATCTTTCATTGCAATAATCGTCATTTATTTGCATGTCAGTGCCCTTTAGACCTTACTGTGAACAGAAAAGGTATTGTATTACGTAAGTAGCCTATAAAGTTCAAGTGATATAAGTGTCAACCTACAATAATTGTTCATATTCTAAACTAGCATTTTAGGGGCTTTTTTTACCTTGTATGGATTGTTAATCGCAATTATTATGGCCACAATAATTGTGTTTAATTTCCAGACAGCTGAACTCATTCTGAAGAACAACCATCACTGTTCTGGCACTGATATGATATTGGAGCCGTTACTCAGAGAAAGGGTAAAGGTCACATTGCACTGACACGTGGTGTGTGAGTTTCAGATTGTGACTGTATTGTGACCCCACTTCAGGGGTTTGGAGTGGCCGAGGGACGTCCTAAAGAGAGTCTGAAGAACATGGCCAACGCTGCTGGACAGTCGTGCCGGGACTACACTCCTCCTGGAGGGGAGACTTTAGACCAGGTCATTAGTCATTAGTACTATTACAGGTTCCTTTTCACAAATCCAAAACTGCATGCATTAGTGTTGACAATTTCTATACAACAGCACCATCTTGTGGCAAATGTATGACATTGTAACTACCTTGAATGAAAGCGGCTTTTTCACGTGTATGTTTTTGGTGTGTTAGGCTATACCTATGCCTTGTTATAACGTGCAGAATCAGTAAATAATGTTTATTATTATTCATGATGGTATGGGTAAATGTTTTCACAAAATGAAATTATAGGCTACTTTAGACTACCACATAGATCTTGTAGGTTTTTTTTACTGTTCGTTTTCTGATTTTCAGGTCAAAATGCGTTTTAAAAACTTCCTCAAAGTCCTTTTCAAGCACATGCTGGATGCCCACGGCTGGTCACATCTGCAGTCCGATGGTGAGGCTGAAGAGGCAGCTCTGTGTGGGTTTCCCTGTGACGGTCTGGAGGGGGTCCCGGCCCATGCTCTGGTGGTGAGTCATGGGGCTTATATCCGTGTCTCTGTTAAACATCTGGTGGAGGACCTGAAGAGCTCTTTACCCAAAGGGGTGAAGATGTCACACGTCTTCTCTCCGTGCCCAAACACAGGCGTCACCCGTTTCATCCTGACTCTGAAACAGTCTGAGTCTGGGCCGGTCCTCTTCGCTCCTCGATGTGTTTTTACAAATAGAAAGGACCACCTGCAAAACCTTGAAGCTGCTGAATAATGTCAGAATAATGACAGTCGCACATGCATCGGTAACTCTTGTGTAGGCATCATGTTTGTGCAAAGGTATATGAGACAAAAACAAAATGTAAGTATGGTTTAGTTAGTAATTATGCACCTTAAACAGGGTAAATTGTTTTTCTCATACGATTGTTTGCAACAAAAATATTTTGCACATCTTTGGTCCGTTCAGTGTTTGTCTTGTTCACTTATTTATATCAACACCAACCAAAGGGAAATTATTTATTGTTTCAGTAATGTCCATGTGCATGGCATTTAAAGTGTCGGTCTGTGATGCAATATTAAACTAAATCAACTACAGCAACACTACAACTTTTACAAGTAAAATAAAAAGTGTCCACATACGTATGTCTCCGTGCATAATTATATTTTATTATCACATAGTTCTAAATGTTTTTAGAACTTTTATCTGTTAGAGGTTAGCATTCAAATTCATTTAGTTGAAATAGACACTAGTAGCAGTATTGAGGTATAATTGCATTTTTACATTTTTAGTGAAACCTTTACTTACACAATCATAAACTTGTATTCTCTGATTAAGTCTGTGGAGTATCATCATAAAAAATATAAATCACCACTTTTGAATTCTCCAAATATTTTATTGTTTCCAATGACTGCAGCTCATACATTCAAAGACAATCCACATTTTTATACACAGCATATTTGACCATGATTTGTTTTTATAAATTACATAAATAACAATAAAGGTATTTTTTAAATAAATAAATACTTTGGGATCTGGTTTGTAAATTGTTGATACCAGCCCCTGAAAACCATAAAACAGGAGTTTGGATTGAATATCAACATCCTACTATTTACCCTGGTTAACGGTCAAGTCATTGGTTGTTTTGGAAAACACATAGAAAAGAAACACACATTTAAATTAAAAGTTCCAATTTTCAACAAATTAATTTCTAAATCAGCGTTATCATTAAATCATTATCATCAATTAATCATTAAAATCAACGTTGGTCGTATAAAAAGAACCCTGTTGGACCCTATGTACAACATCTTTATTGACTATATCCGCTTCTTTTTAGATTTCTAACACTCAGAGGTAGGCGAGGGTTTGGGCTGTACACTGGCTTCCCAGACCTGCTGCTAAACCCTTTACATGAATGATTAACTGCAATGTGAAGGTAATAAATCACAGACTTCGAGAAAAAGGAAAGACAACATTATATTCAGTCACATTACAAATGACAATAAACAGAAATGTGTGCAAAGCTCTTCAAGTCAAGTCTGTCTATACACGTTACACATTATTGTGCATCCTAATAAATGCAGCTGTTAAATTGACGAAGGAAACCTAATCACCAGGTGTAAATCTCTGTACCTCTGATGGTCATCCCATGGTGCCCGCGCTCCTGGGGCTGCCCGGGTTGGACGCGTGCACGCTCCATGGGTCGTGTACGTTGGGAATTAAGCGTGTCTCGCGGGACACGACCCCGTCGACTCCGTCGTCCCCGGCCTCCGTCTCAACGTCCAGCTCAAATTCAACATCGTCCGCCTCCGGCACTGCGCGTGAGTCTGCGCCGTCCTCTGTGCGGCTCACGAGCGCGCTGTGCGGGTCCGAGGGGTCCACGAGCTGGTTCCTCTTCTCTCTGTGCAGCATCAGCCGCTCCAACGGCACCGTGTTCCGTTTGGGCAGAAATAACGAGGTCTGCGGCAGGTTCTGACCCGCGGCGAACACCTGCCGGGAGCCCTCCAGGTTAAACAGGATCCCAGTGCGGCTCGAGTAGTACACGTCCCTGTTGTTCTCCAGGAGTCTGTGATTGAACAAACAGTCGTCCCGCAGACAGATGGGCTGAGGACGCACAAAAATCAACACCAGCTCTTATTAAAGCCGTTATAAAATAAGCGGATTCACTATGGCACAAAAGCCATAAGTTACACGTATAATTTAATAAAGATTGAATGTTTGCCTTACAGAACTGAATGGAGTGCCCTCAGCGTCCATACAAAGGTAGCGGCTGCTCTTGACGCCGAGGATAGCGACGCGCTCCCGCGTTTCACTCTTTAGCAAAATGACACCTGTAGATTTAGACAAGAGTGAGTGAACCGCGCGCACTCTTCACATCCGCACACGGAGATAATATAAAGATTCATATGATACTCACTGTATGAGCTTCTATTAGTGGTTTTACGCACGGCTCCGTCCAGCCTGATCTCCAGGTAAAAGTTGTTTAGGTTTGTGGAAGTCTGCAGGTGTACGTATCTTCTTGGGTTGCCCCAGTTGGACCCCACCAGAGGAGACGGGTTTGGGGACGACTCCCCGAAGGTTATCTCTCGCAGAAGAGTAAGTAGAAGCGCCAGCACCATGTCCCTCAGCCCGAATCCCTTGTTGTCCATTCCGGAGAGAAGCACTTGTTTCCTCTGTGACCCGCTGAAGCTGAAGCGTAAGGATGCTCTGTTGTCCCAGAGTTTGAGACTATTCCTATTTAAAGCCCCGAGTGCCACCCCTGCTTACATCCCTGATGTAAAAAAAGAAAAAAGAAACTCGCCCCCAAAGCAGATGTGCGGCGGCTGCAGCGGAAGGCAGTTCCACCTCTGTCTGTTTGTCCCCGTACTCCTGTCATACAACAGCGGTTATTTTAGGTGTCGACTCCTCCACCTTAAACCTTCAACCTAACTGAACACTAAAGGTCTCAATATGGACCGGAAAGACAACCAAATACTTTAGTCATTTTAATGGTTCTTCACTCAATCAGAAATATATATTTATGAATAGCCTAGCTATATAATTAATATACTATTGTTTTGTTCAAGTTTGTTCAAGCTTAATTCAAACTACAGTCTATAATAGATTATTTGCCCCGGTCTGAAATAACACATGGTGCGCTTTTACGCACCTGCCCAAAGCAGGACTTCCTTTTTGTCCCCAGCAGAGGGCATCACTGCGTCTCGGATAAGTTTAGGTAAAAGAGTAACTGTTGTTTTACTACAAGAAGTTCTATTCAGTTTCAGATTATATAAAAAGTTAAATACACAAGTGAATTAAACTTCAATGACTCACTGGCAAACAATATAAAACCAACTTTATTTATATTTGATGAATAAAGTAGACTGTTGTGCACAGCACAAACGTACAAAAAGAAAAGAAAAATCAAAATCATTGTCTCACTGCAGAAACAAAGAAGTGCCCAATCCTATTTTACAGTCACAATCAAGCCAACACTAAGGCAGAAGTGAGGTATATGAAGATGAGATGAGAGGAATAAAGTACATCTTCACCTTTCAGTGAAGAACAAAAGGATTCAGATTCTTCTGAGGACCAAAGCATGCTAATAGTACACATACATTCATCCCTCACTCGTTTACATGTCATCTAATTGAAATTGCAGGAATAATATTTCTAGGTGAGACAAAATACAAATTTTGGTCAAAGCTAAAATGTAAGCATTTCTTCAGTCTTTTATTATCTAGTTCAGATTCATTACACACAACTGAACAAGAAATTAATAACGCTTTATAAGGTGCTGCGAAACATAGATGACATCTTTAAGGCTACAGCTTACTCCTTGTTTTCCTCAGCTTAAGATGGGAGAAACATTGTAATATATTAGTCAAAACATTTTTTATTAATTCCATTTCCTTCAAAACCCCAAATATTTTATTACATTATGTACACTTCATGCAGTTCTAACCACAACAGCATTGTGTCTTTGACTTATTAAGCCGAGATTAATCTTGAATTTATAGCAATGGTTTTGAGGTCATGTGAGTGAAAGACTTATGCAGAGGAATACTGGACAGGGCTAAGCAGCAGGTTACACTGTGTTTTGTGGCTCTTCGTAACATACTGTTCTGGGGACAGCGAGGCATGGACCAATGCTTTAAACAGAATACTGAGTGTGTTAACAATTTAGTTTTATGAAAGTGTAGCTATACATTTTTATGTTGCCATGTTGTCCATATGTTGTGTTGCTCCATGACTATGACCTTGAACTAAAAACAGCTGAAAGGAGAGAGGACCTGCTGCCGGAGGGTGAAGGTAGCCCACAGGGGTCTGCTGAGTGTTTGGGACTCTCGTCACTCACAGCCACACTGAGATAGACAGCAGTGAAAACAAACTACTGTTTAAAATAGTTCAACTTCCTCCTAAACAACAGTCACTAAGGTTAAGTACTTCACCTTTACCACTGTGGCCCTTATTATGTGCCAGAAGCTAAAGAATCAATGTGAAAGTTTATATATCTATAAAACCTACACCTAAATGTAAGGACATTGCTGAAACTCATCAAGCATTATGTTCCAGAAAATGTGCTGTCCTTCAGGGCATGACTGACTCGTCCGTTATTGCATTTGAAAGTGGCTCCAGCACCTTACTGCAGTGCTGCTGCAGAGCTCCTGTTCAACAACACTGGCACAGTGATGTCCAGAAACAACAGTTATATTTAATTAGACCCTGGTTACTGTTACAAAGCAGTTTGTAATTCATATCTACTTTTGCTTCTCACAGTAACTCATCAACAACTCAAATCACTGACATCTTTTTAGACGCCACTAACATACAGTGCAACTCAAGACTTTGTCTGAGCTAGTACAATCTCTGCTGTGCACAAATAAAAACGTTAGCTCCATGCTACACCCTGTTTATTTGCTGGTAATGCCACACAAACCTGTGGCCTACATCCTGTGCCTAATAAAATGGCCGCCCGCTCTCCGGTCTCCTTAACAGATTGTGTATTACTTAATTGATCTAATTTCAGAAAAGAAAAGAAACCAGAGATAGTCATCCCTCACTTGAGGCCCTCTTCAGAGCGTCAGCCCTATTTCTGACTCCAGTGGGTGTCTCTTACATGCAACTTTAAGGGGGCCACCAGAGAAAATACCAAGGCACCTTTGAATCGTGCAGCAAAGGTAGTGCATTTTGTCATTTTTTTGCCTACCACTGATAAGAGGGTCTATAAGCGCTTACAGGTTAAAAAAAATCCTAAACATTGCAAATATTTTTGATTGCTCCATGCATCCCCTTTTCTAGTAAAAGTGGGTATTTGAGGTAATGAAAGTATTTATGTCACTCTTTTAAATCACAATAATGTGTATAACAGTAGTTATTGCAAGCACCAAGATAAAGTGAGACAGGCATAGGCTTCAGCCATCCCTATCTAAAATGATAAGCAGCACAGTATGGCATATTCATATGTAACAATAACTAACCAAATATACATATATTTATAAACACAATAAATAATTCCCCACAGTCCACCGCTCTGGATACTTGACTGTGTTACCTGGAAGTATATCCATGTGTGCAAATGAGAGTTATTGCCAGTGTCAGTCATAGTCGTGGGAGGAAGTGTGTGACAGTCATGGCGGTGGTGGCCTTGTTGCCTCTCTTGACACGACCGTGTTTGCTGAGAGCAATGTAGAAGCCCTTGTAAACAAAAGACTCATAGGCATTGTAGTTGTTGGGAAGCAAAGTCTCCTTGAACTTGCACTCGTCTCCAAAGTGTCTCTAAAATACACAAAACCACAAATTAAATACAGTTTATGATAACATACATTAGAACTGACTTTTAAATTTAATGCATCAAGTTAATATGCACATTATCTCAATTTTAGCAGAAATGATTCCTCACAGCTTAAAAGTCATCAATCAAATGAATTCTGTCAAATCATGCTATATTTGTCCCCAAACTTTCCCTTATCATTTAGTTCCCCTGTATCTGCATGTACTAGAAACGATTTGAATATTCAACACGCGTTGACATTAAAAAAGATGCTGAGGTATCTGTGAGACTACTGAGCGCACAAACGTACCGTTCCGTATAACCTTCCCCTGCTGTTCATTGCGACAAACAGCTCACTCTTAACTCCGAAGAGACTGATGACTCCTCGCTCCACAGTGGAGATTTCTATCAGACCTAAAGGAAACAGCATTATAACAGACGTGACTGTAATCATATGAACAAAGTTACGCTGTCAGTGCAGAAGAGATGGGTGTAACCTTGCAGGTGCACTGCGACTGGATGATGCTCATTTAACAAACGTTAAACTATGGACAATATTGAAGAGGTTGTGTAAGGCTGTAGCTGCAGTCCGACACGGGATAAAAATAAGTGAGTGTCTAAACTGAGTCCAAGCATGCATGTCATGTTTTTGGCTGGAGGGATATTTCGCGCTGCACGAATGCAAGTCTCTCAGCACACTGTTTTTGCTTTGTGAAACTTTCATCCGTGCCGACACGTCTTATTAAATATCAAACAAGACAAGTGAGCCGCTGTAACTTTTACACAGAGCAGCCTGCGCATAGGGTTACAAGCTTTTTTGGTACAGTGCTTTGCCGGATACAACTCACTGTGTTGGTTCTCATTGTGTACACCACTTATCCTGCCATCCGGGAGCACCTGCAGGTGAAACCCAATGCCCGCGTTGCAGTAGAGTCGTCGCACTCTTTTGATGCCCTGCAAATAGTCACTCTCCCAATTGACTTCGGATCTTGCCCCGGTTATCCCGAGATAAGAGCGAGAAAAGAGCGTCTCCCATTTCCTTTCCAATAAAGTCGCATTAGTCCTACTTGGAATCGGATAGGATGAAACAATCTCCAGAGAAGTCCACAGAACAAGAATCGACGTTAGGGTCCAGTGCGTCCTGGACATACTGTAGAAGAGGCACCTTTGCGCAACGGCCATCCAGTTTACCTTTGAGGCACGTGGTCAACGATAGCTGCCATAAAAACACAAGTGTTCTTGTTAGTTGTCCATTGGCATGGCGGTAAAGGGTTGTACAGGGACGACAGATCAGGGCTCCACAGCCCGGGATCTGAGCAGCAGCAGAGGCACAGAGTGGCACCGGTGATGATCATCTTTCGCCGCTCCGCGTCTTTCAGGCAAAGCTGGCCGTAGAGGATCACACTCACCTCAACGCAGCGTCTCCCCACACTCACATCCTACAATGACATCACTGTGACTTCAGCGCTACACCCCCGTCAGAAGAAGCCGGTGGGCGGAGGAGAGTCCCAGGACCCCAGCGGAGGCACTTCTGAGAGCGCTGATGGGGTTGCCGCACCTTCACAGTGTGTGTGAACAAGTTTGGTAGACTCAGAAGAGCTTCCCTCTGCACCTTTCACAATAAATCCTGTCACATGTCCCATACTCTGGTGTTGGCAAAAGGTGCCTCACTTGGAAAACTAAAGTCAAATGCAAAACTGATTCAGCTATCTTGCAATGTCTGTCAAAACCCATTATGTATTAATAGCCTAAATGTCCATTTACATATTGAGTTGATGCATTGAATTAGTGGCTATTCTGCCAAAGTTATGCTATCTTGGTTTTATTTTGAAGGTGGTTCCTAGTAAAGAAGAGGGTCACACTAAGTGTGTGTGACTTTAGTTGGCATTGAGCAATCAGAGGATGGATGGATACTGTGTCCAGGTCCCAAATTGGGACAGTGGTCATATGTCCTGGCAGCCTGCAGCCTTATTTAGGAAGGAAGGTGTAAAAACAGTCACAGGGGAGCAAATGGCAAACTGTCTCACACTTCTCACAATATTTTCCTGGTTATATTCTGAGTTTATATTGTAAAAGTTGCTGTGACTATACATTTTCCTGCATAATGGTTACATCTTTAAGATTCCTTACTATGCTATACTAACTATAAATAATTTTACCCAAACTACGATAATATGAACACTTATTCATATGAATATGTGTATAATGTGAAACATGCAGAGTTGAAGTGATAGCGCTGTAACCTGAGTTCAGAGTCCTTTACATTGTCATTTGGATGGTGCCTCAGTGATGCAGACTCAGGGGAAATCCCACACGTCACACTATGCTCTTGGGCCTGGGTTGCTCTGTGCTGCCAGGGAGCTTTAGACCCACCTTGGAAACCAGGAACCTATGGAGATAAACATGAGTGGAAAGGAAATAAGTGTGTTGTTGTGTGCTTAGTTAAGTAAGAAAATCACTGATAAGAGGTACTTTTAAATTGTAGATACCATAGTCCTGCTTTGTGACATTTTTACAGCAACAGAAGACATGTACTTTTAAATTGATTATTGAGATTTCTAATGTGAATGTCTAGAGTGGGATCCCTCTGACACCACGAGACTATTATTCCCACTGCAGCAGACCGTCCACACTGAATGGCCAATTAATGAGCCACACTCTTTGATTTGCCATGTGCTTACATGGCAAATCAAGAGTGCGCCTATGCAAACCAAGCCAACCGATAGCCTGAATAGACAAAAGGACTGAGATATTGACAAAGTGAAGCCTAAATCGATTGAGACTGGGCATTGCTAATGAGATAGTGCTGAGCTGAGATGAATACTGTAATTCTGTTGGCATAAAACTGCTTCGAAAATGTCAGTCGTGCAACAAGGCTTCATTAAAACCTGACCGACTAAACACATTGTATGCTTCACCAGGTCTCAGTGGTCTTGGTTACAGGCAGCATACACAAAGACACTATAAACACTAGATATGATCAGATATGACGCTGTTACATTTGAAGGACCTCATACATGGACATGCATCTGTCAGACTGCACAACACTAACATATTTAGAGCAGATTATCTAAGTGGAAGTAACTGGATACAACGGGGTGCAAGGCTTTTTCCAATTACAATTTTATTAACCTGGTGCTCAAAAGATCATATTGAAACAACAGCTGCTGAGACCAAGCTAAGAAAAGGACATTTGTCAGAAATAACATCAGAATGTCTGGAATTCAGAAGGAATAAGAGCTGAAACTATTAATTAATAATTGTAATTAATCAATTACTGAAATAATCATCAA